>OMNV01020170.1:0-39821 GCA_900303265.1 Brotula barbata | reverse complement strand
CACGCACACATGCAGCCAGCCAGCCGGCCAGCCACGCCCGGCAGACGCGCTAATAAATCTATCACCCAGCTTTTAATTTCTGCACACAGGCGGCGCTGCAAATGCGACATTGGAGTTCAGACCACACCGTGTAACCTTTAAATGTCGTTTTATCTCAAATCACGCGTGAAAATATGCTGTCTGTGATCTTATATCACAGCTCATTTTGATGATAAAAAAACCCCCCAAATTTGATTCGTTATCCATGAGTTCTAGATATTGATGGAATATTGGTAAAATATCCCATCAGCTGTGATTTTATAGTGAACATGCTGTTATTCTGCTCTTATTAAGGTTATTATAGGAGCCCTGCTTTTTCCGCTGAACGAGTGATCATCTGGTGTGTGATTGGACTCAATCTATTTTAGATGAGAGCTGAGTGTACGGACATTGATTTGCGGTCTATTCAATGGCTGAACCGTTCACAACAGTGCCATGCATTAATAAAATTGCTCTCCCATAAAGAAAGATTGATGTTGCTTTAATAGGCCAATCAATTAGATTTCAATTCTATTCTGCAATCACCACATCTGCAGACCACATGTCGACTACTTCTGGCAACAATATCAAAAGTGTTCATTTGTCCCTAAAATATCCATAATGTACCTCAAACTCAAAGTGAAATAACACAACGGTAATCGGTTGTTTCTAGCCCAATGGGTCTTGATCATGCCCAGGGTTGAGTGTGTGTTTGTGTGTGTCTGTGTATTATAGATTGCCTTCTGCCCAGTGCCTGGATTGGCTAAAGTCTCCAATGGGCTACAATCAAAGCAAAAACAATGGCATCAATACCACCAGTACAGCACATTAAAAGCATTATTGGCCAAATCAAGATTCAAAACTGATTTCAAAGTGCAGAATCTTTGGTGTGTTAATTCAAATGAAATAAAGTGAAGTTAATTCCAGCGTCTGCCAAGTATGTCTTCAGTAGGTTTGACCTGATGGCTAACCAGTTATTCAATACGGGCATGCATGTATGCCAACAAGGGAGGTTTAGAAGGTGTGTACTGAACCATTCTAAGCCTGTTAATAACACACACACACACACACACACACACACACACACACACAGCCTGTGTCTAAGTACAGTAGGTCCAGTCGCTCAGTCAATAAAGACAGTCTGATGGCTCCGTGAAATGAAGTGCTCTAAGTGCTGTTAGTGCGTCTTTCACACCATGAGGCCTGAGACAACACAAACGGCAGGCTTAACCACATGTACACACACATACACAGACAACACATAATGAGATGACACATGCAACCCAACACAGATACATGATAGGGATTTTAAATATCAATACTTCTAACAATAATTATTCATTGTGATAAAAAAAAAAAAAACAAGTAAGAGAAAAATATCCTAAAGTCAAATTTATGTGGCCAGAGAGAGAAAGAGAGAGAGACAGAGAGAGAGCGAGATGCACTGGAAACTCCATCCCATTCAAATGCCAATTCTGACCAGGGGATTGTACACAAACACAATCACACACACACATTTTTTCCTGCCATACTTCCTCTGACCTTCATTCAACTTCTGAAAATTTGGTGTACCAAGAAAAAACCCTTGCCCAAGCCCCTTCAGGTATTTTTAGGATTCAATTAAACTTTAATGATCCCTGTGGCAGAAGCCAGTAAAACAATATACTGGAGCAGTTGGGGAGTTATGTATCTTGCTCAAAGGCAACTTATATGAGGGGTGGAGAAGATGCCCTGCTTTCTGCTTCAGAATGTTCCTTTGCAGTGTTCTGTGTACTGGGATTAATACTTGAATAGGTACTTTCATCTCAATGGAGACCGTGGCTACTCTTTGTTGATTTCAATAGGAATTCTTGAGACGTAAACAAGCCCCGGCAGCGCAAAAGACTCAGTGTTCAGGAACTGTAGAGCTTCGCAGGTTAAATCCTACAAATGCATTGTACAAGTGTCATGCACCTGACCTTGAAAATACCAACACAGCAACTTATGTCAGCGTTTTAATCAGCTGAAAGGCACAAGACAACACTTCAGCCCTTCACACGCAATTAAGGTGTCTATTGTGTGTGGTCCATGGAGACTGGGAGAATGTGGCAACCTTGGCATGTGTGGGTGGAGATAAAGAGCACAGGTTCTCTCACATATGCACTCATGCAAGAAAACACGCAGACACTCAACGTGTACACACAAGAAACAGAAATAAATAAGGGAATAAGGGCAAGAGTGCATCGGGGATTCTCACACACACAGACACACTCACAGTAGGGAATCTTGAGTTCACTAGGCCAAAGCAGTGGGTAAGAACATGCCTGGACCGTAAAGATTTCACGCATTTGTCTGTATGTTCTGCGCACAAAAGGCACTTTACTGCTTCACACACACACTGACACACTCACAGAATGTGGAGTAACAAATGAATTATGGAAGCATTCAGTTTGATTTAAATTGATTAAACTGCATGAGGCACCAGTGGTGAATCAGTTTCCACACCTTCATTCAGCTAAATTATTTACACCCCCAAACCTCACATTTTCTCGCTTGGAGATGTTTTTTTTTCTGTATCGATTCATAGATGGGCAGACTTCTGTTAATCAGCTGCAATTTGTAGGCCCATCAGTGTAATTTATCTTTTTACATCACAGATATGAGTAATTTATGAAATGGGAATACTCTCAGCTTGTTCTCAGTAACTGCATCATTGCAGTAATATGGAGGATATCTACATTAATCACCCGTCTCTCTCTGCGGTGTTTATTAGTTTGTTATAGCACACAGCAGTGCTTTATCCCACTGTGTTACCAACATGAACAACGTTTTCTGAATATAGCATAATATAGCGACTACCAATTAAACATGCAGTATATGACCCAGTGGGACTGAGGGCTGCTCAACATGAAGGAGAATACTCCCTTCTAGTGGTAATTTGTGGTATTGCATCATCACGAGACAGTTTAATTTTATATACAGTATACTGTATATAAAACCTTTTGACTCTGAGCTAACAGCCAATAAGTCTGTCTTTGTTTAATTTTAAATTCTAATTATAAAAGCTTGACAAAATAGCAAATATATCAGGGTTCATTCTTTTTAAATATAAAATAAAAAATAAAGAGAAATTTAAAGTAAATTTATAATGCAATGACTTGAGCTGAAGGGTTACTGGAAAATATTTTAGGATTTTTGAGCTTTTTCAGTTTCTAGGAATTGTTTTTTCAATGTGGTACAGCCTATTACATTATTAATGGGTTACTCATGTAAAAAGGGACCCAAAGGGCCCATTATTAGTATGTAAAATCCTTTAAATAACCCAAACAGTTTGCCTTAAAGAGCACCCAATCACCAGTTCATTTGCCAGTGTTTAAGACCGCGCTGTGACATCATCAAATGACTCTTATAGACACAGAGTTACAGTAAATTGTCATCTCAGTGCTGCTTATGGCCTTTTGCTGCACTGCAAGTAGTAGAGTGACGACACAGAGCATTTTTGATACTGACATCAACACATTGTCAGTACACTATGCATAGATTAATGTTGGAGATTACACAAATAAAATCAAAGAGAGGAAATTAAATCTGATGTTTTGTGGAATGAAAGAAGATCCACCACATGGTACCATTGTTGTTTCAGTGCTTCAGGAGGCATGTGTTTGTCTGTTATTATGGTTTGGATGCAGATCAGACCCCATTTGATAAGCACAGAACATGCTGGTTCCAATGATGAATAATGATTAGAATATAATTAATGATGGATTAATTATAGTTAGATTTTAATTGCTATTTAATTGCTGCTGTAAATACTTAGAATCAACACAATAGGCTGATCACAGAGTTTCATGTGTTTATTTTTATTTTTATGGTAAAGTTATTGGAACGTGGGGTGGTGTGGCGACCACGTGACGCATTTCCTGTGATCATTTTTGGGAGAGGGAAGCAGCTGCAGTCCATTTACCATAAAAAGAAAAAATGGGGGAAGCAGCAACGCGACACAAAGGCTGCAGCAGTGACGTGGAGCAAAATGCGTCGATTGGTGGACCTACAACGAGGTCAGACCATCATCTTCATCACAACTTTGGAGAATCAACGAACCAATTAAGACCAGGTGTGGTCATTGATAAAGAGGCGCGCACGTGTCATAAAACAGCTGATCACGTGACCGGATTTGGACGAGTTGGACCAGGAAGACTCAATAACTACATTTCTAAAAGAGACGATATTGTGGAGTTTTGAGCAAAAACAAACAAACAAACTGTCAAAATTATCTTTCGTTTTTGTGCGTGGTTGCATTTTGGACTTTTTTAATGATCCGTTTTCGCCAGTGTCCCATCCGGAAAAGCTTTCTTTGGACCCCTGTGATTCACCCGGCGGCTCTGCAGAGTCAGGTAGGACAAACCTGTGTTTTTAAAAATTATCCATATATATATATATATATATATATATATATGTGTGTGTGTTTTGGTTTTGCTGATGGCGCGCCGTTGTTTGTTTTGTTGCGGTTTAAAAATGTAGCCATGTCTGCAGAGTTGATTGGCTAATGTTGTTGTTGTCGTTGTTGTGTACGTCACTTCGCACTTGTAGTTTGTTCAGTTTGAATCTTGGCTGACATCTGTTTTGTTTTGCTGATGGCCTACATTTAGATGTCGTGTGTTTTTAGACATGTGTAATCTTTAGAGTAACCTCCAGTAACCATCCTCAGACAGATAAATTAAAAAGCGTGTCTAATATCAGGGTGCATTCTGGGTAAATCTGATATCCAACACATCCAAAATAAAAAGAAATGTAACAATATGCCATATTTTATAAAGGTAAGTGCATTTTATATGCCCTTTCTACATGGTTTGCTTAATTATTGATGGGGTATTATTGTAAAAATCCCATTAAATTGATCAAGAATCCTTTAAATGGCCCGTTTGGTTTATATTGGGTTTATTCATTTTTTTCAGTTCTAGGGGTTAAAGACCGAGTCCTTGACAGTTTGTTTTTGTCAGGATTTGTTGGCTTTTACTTCTAAAAAGCATTGCTTCGTGTGAATGTATTGTCTTTGCAGACCATACTTTGCGTCTGCATGTTGCTGTTCTGAATAAACAACACTGATGCATTTTTAATGAGATGGTTCCAGGATATTGGTGTGACTTTGAGAGTATCTACTGCTATCATTCATTATACGAGGCTGTTTTAAAGTGGTTTAAAGATTTTTAGGTGATTTATGTGTGAACACAGTTACTCATGTTGTTTTCATAAGCTGGATTGTGCTGGAAATATGTGGCATTCACTTCTTGGCAAACACCTTAAAGAGCTACTGTACATGATGTCATGACTGAAATTACACATTAATCTGTTCAACGTTGCCTCAAAGTGTTTTCCCAAGACATATCTCCCTGAAACAGTTCTATTAGGTTATTTATGGTGTTCATAGCCTCTGTTTTTGATCTGTTAAAGTGATACCACAGGGTTCAATAAGGGTCGTGGATGAATCCAGGCAATGTGTGGAACCGTACCATTTCTTTTATTCAAGCTGGGCGAGCTGTACTGAAAACATTTTCCGTGCTGTTTTCGTGTTGTTTGGTGTCTCCGGTTACCGTATATGGCCATGTTTCGCTGAGCTAAATGAGTTTTGCAAGCTAAATCTTTCCCTAATGTCTCCCCAAATGCAATCAAGAGTGTGTACACACGTGTATGGAAACGGGTGTGTACAAAACTATATTCAAACCTAGTACTGTGGAGAAACCTCTGCTTGCCGTTGCAACTATCTGACAGAAACGTTACAGCTACTGGCAAATAATGATACAAAGATCAGGTTAGTAACTTTACTTAACGTTGCTTCAGATTACATTTTTACTCCTGTGTGTGCTCATCATTTATTTGTTCAGACACAAAGTCACAAAATTGTCAGTTTTATATAGTTTGGACTAGTCATGTGCAAATGGGAGAGGGTAAGGATGTGATCTGGAAAGGGTAGGTTTTTTTTTTAAAATTGCATTGACAAACCAAACTAAACTGTGAGTGAGTGAGAAGCAGCTTGCAGCTTTCTCTGTTTATTTGCCCTCTCTGCTCTCCCTGCCTGACACTGAACACTGGAGGCGTACAGCACAGTTCCTCCCATCGTTCAATAAAACACAGATTTAGTGGATTTCTTCACTGGCTGTAAAAGTACAGGACAGCTGCTCAGATGGTGAAGTAAACAGCACCACGTGAACCCCAAATTTAGCCTGCAGAATACTAGTATTTGTCAATGGAAAATCCATGAATTATTAAAGAATTATAAAAGTAAGTGTGTATATGTTTGTTTGCATGCGCATCTATATGACCTCGGGTGGGAATTTGCATGATTGATTTAATAATAAATATATGGATTCCGTGTGATTACTGTTTTACTGGCGGCATGTGGTGGTTGGCACCGTTGCCTCACAGCAAGAAGTTTGACCTCTATGGAGTTTGAATGTTCTCCCAGTGTCTGTGTGGGTTTCCTCCGGGTGCTCTGGTTTTCTTTACCTGATAAAAACCCGTACGTTAGACTAATCACTCCTGCTATTACCCCTGACCAAGGCAAGGTGGAAGATCTGGAGTTGGTCCTTGGGCGCTGTTGTGTGTGTGTGTTTGCATGTGTTGGCTATCCACTGCTCCTCATTTAGGATGGGTTTGAATGCAGAGAATTAATTTCCGTACGGGGATCAATAAAGTACCCCTCTTTCTTTCTATTGTTAGAATATCTCTGTATGGAAACCTCGGTTTGTTCCATAATTGGTGTAAGACCTCAGCTGGCCAGCAGGTGTCACTGTAGCACTGAGAGAGGGGCATGCTGTGGGACAGTGGCACAGGTGCAGGGATTGTTCATGTCGCAACAATGGAACTGAGTGCTTACTTTTAGTTAGTCAGTTTTTGTGCAGAATCAGCACAAATATGTCACCGTCGAGTTTTGGGCACTAATGTCTATTTTTAATGACACCGTCGCCTGCTTATTGCACGGTTGTTCCCTCAGGCTGGGCACAGGAAACGCCCTCGTGACTACAGGGGAACAGAAGTGTTGAGGTGTCCAGATCAAGCTGTGCTATTACAAGCTGTTCACTTCTCCATTGTGTGCATCTGCGTGTGTGTGTGTGTTTCTTTACCTACCAGTTTCTGTATGCTCTGTATCCTTTATTTGTATGTCTCTCTCTCCGTCCCTCTCTCTCCCTTTCTCCAGTAGTTTCATATCATTACCAGTGTTGCAGTTTGAGAAAGGGAACCTAATATTTCTCATTTTAAATCTGCTACAGGGTATCTCCTAATAAGCACCTACTCTTACACTCGCTGTGAGTGAATGTGTTAGGAGCAGGAGGCTAAGGAAAGAGGAAAGGAGACATGCTTGAATAACTTAAATCTTTGTACATTTTCCTTTGGTCTGCATAGATCTTTTTTTTTTTTTGTATAATCAGTCTACTGCTGAATCTAAGCATATATGAGATGAATAGGATGGCAAAATGCTGCAGCAAAACGAGGTCTACAGTTGGGTCAAGAAACGTACAGATCTTACCTTGACAGATACCTTGATTGTGATTGGTCAAAGCTTGGAGCGAAAAATCCAAGATCAACAAACTGACGGGCATTACATGTGCAATTGTTTGCCGAACGGTCTGAAAGAAATGTGTATCTAATGGTTTCGAACTGGTCAATCATGACACCCATCGCAAACAGGATATTTGGTAGCATAGAGTATCTTAGGATGATGCGTTGAGCTGCCATCTTGTTTTGTGTAATAAAGGGAAAATTGTGTTGCCCCGTGTTTGTCAGGTCGCAATGAGGGTTTCAACAGATCTGACAAGGTCTGTCTGTTTTTCCTTATAATCAGCATGAAGCAAACACAAATCAAGAGTTAACTTTTCAAGGTTGCTCTCTGTCTTTTGTTGTGTAATTTCTAACTTTTTGAGCTTTTTTTAACTTGCGCTGCTGTGTGAAAGTAGCAGACAGAGAAACAAACTGCATAATTCAGAGAAAAGAATACACAACTGTGGATCGAAGAACACTGCACACAACAGCATGAAAACTGGATGGGTGCCAATAAGGAAAAATGAAGAAGATGGGGAAGTAAAAGAATAGGAAGAATTCAGTACGGGCATATTGACAGCTTCTGTAGTGTTTCCTCGTCATCCTCAATGTGTCAAGGTGTATGTCAGCATGCTAGTTCGTACAACTTATATGCATGTATTGTACGCATCCTGGAGATTAGTGTGTAAACAAGAACGTTTCTGTGTGTGTGTGAGTGTCTGAGCACCAAGTGCTGACTCCACTGCTCATTATAGACCACTAGGGACTCTGGTGGAGACTGTGACCCAGACATATCCATCCAGACACTGGGATGAGTAGTCTACTCTTCCCCCGCTAGGTAAATGCTCTGACTGACAGCCCTGCACAGCTCCATCTCGGGTTCCCGTCGCTGTGGCTCGAGTGTCGTTCTCCCAGCTTTACCATCTGACAGTCATTCATTTTATACAAATGACTCCGTTTTAATAGGTTTTCAGCAGTAATAGGTTTTGTAATACCACACTAATAGATGTTGCTAATGACTGAGACGTCTATGTCTCATCTGAGTTGAAGCTGTGAAATTCATTAAAATCATAAATGGGACATACTGGTGGTTCTCAAACTGCGGTATGTGAAACATCTATCGCTTGAAATTTTGTTATTGTGACAAATTATATAAGAATGTATTTTGGAAGTATTTAATGATTTTGAAGATGTTTTCTTCTACTGACTATTTTGATTATTGATGGAGTAGTCAGTATTTGTTTAGTCTACCGACATGTCACTATAAGAGAGACATTAAACCTAATAATTCCCACTTAGTAATAACTGAGTCATCTTTTGGGCAACTCAGTGGATTAGCGGTTAGCACTGTTGCCTCACAGCATGAAAGTCATGTGTTCGAGTCCTGTGGTCGACCATCACGCCTTTCTGTGTGAGTTTGCATCTAATCCCCATGTCTTCGTGGGTCTCCTCTGGGTGCTCTGGTTTCACCCACCCACAAAAATTTGTAATTATTCCTGCCATTGCACTTGAAGAGCTGAAGTTGGTTCCTGGGCACTACATAATATTGGTGCACTGTGACTTTAAGATGTGTTAACTTTGCATTGATTATTAACGTGTAGCACAGAGAGAGAAGAAAGTAATGGAAAACTGATCTTGTTGAGACGATTGATCCACTCATCAGTCCAGTAGGTGGTGGTAATGCACCAAAAAGAAGGTTTGCCAATTAATACACAAGTTAAGAAAGTAGAGGCAGTTTGCATCACAAAAAACCTGAAGCACCAGGGAGAGTAAAGATGACAAAGTGAATAAGAGGAATAATTGTCTTGTTACCAGTTGGCAATACAACTGGTGTTTCCGCTCTGTGCTTCCATTGTTTTCTGTACACATGTAAAAGACTGCATACTTTAGCTTAGCTTAGCATCGGTCAGGGGCTGTCTGAATTTGCCACCTTGCCAAATTATTCATTATGTGTCAGTTTAATGTTATTTTTTCAAATCAAACGGGCTGTTATAATGGATTAATCCTGACAGCCACAGTAGAAAATAGGCCAGCGTGTCCTATGTGGGCACCGTTTTTTCATTTTTGGATCCAAATGGGTGTTGTTAACCTTTTATGGTCAATTTCAGCATAGCATCCTTGCATTCATAAGGGATTATCTGTGGTTTGTCTTAGAGGTGGTGAGGATCTTTTTAGCGGTTCCTATGTATTCTATGGATTTTTAGGACCACATTGGTATAACTTTCCACGTTACTCACTGAACGAAAACAAATTCTATTTGGGCACCAAAACTTCTGTTGCCATTCAGAAATATTAAACATAGCCCGGAATTTCAAGCACATTATACTTTCAGTTTAGCCGTAGGCGGTGATGTTGATGAAGTAAAACGGGTTAAAGTAGGTCTTATAAGCCTGGAGGCAAGTTCTAAAGACATTGAGTTAAAAGTTAGTATTACTCGCGTGTAGATGGAGACAACACAAGCAGACACATCAGAGAACTTATTAGGCTTGCAGCCAATTGGTATGTGGACTGTGGGCTCAACATGAAGAATATGATTAATATTTTGTGCATTTAATTTTGATGTTGTGTTCAGATATAGCATACAGATTATTCCTTAGCCTGGAACTAAATGACTCAGTCTGTTTCAGCCTCCTTAGAAGGAGTTGGAGCTCAGTTTAAAAGGTATCAAAGGCATTCCTCACCGTGCAGCTCTGGAAACATTTATTTTAGGATTAAGTAGACACACTGATGTCAAAGTAACATAAGTAAAACATACACACTTTTACTTTTATAGTACTTCATTTTGCTCTGTTAGAACAGTGGTGTGCAGTGTGTGGAATGGTAGACACACATACACAGCATGTGCACTCTACTACCTGAAGGTCATTACGGTTGTTTTACTGTTAGATTAGCACAAAGCATGAGCATCGGAGGCACAATGAAATGGAAGACCTATGAACAGGCTTACACGCATTGCAACAGCAGAGTACAGGGTTTGTGTGTTTAAAGAAAAGGGAGCAGCTAAAATGCATGAAAGCTTGAAAACTATTAAGGATGAGCTCTGTAAAAGAAAAAACTGCCCTCAGGAAGCTGCTGAAGCTTCCATGAGTGTCTATAAAACAATAACCTTGCTGAACTGGAAAACATCAAGCTACTGCTGTTCTCAGTTATTTTGCTGATTATTATTTTTTTTTAAACAATGAAGATATTATTACTTCTAATACTGTATCATAATGTATTATGTAGGTTGGGTATAAATGTAAGTAATGATTGCATAAAGTATTTTGTGTGAAGTTTTGAGGAGTTGAAAATGTGCACACTCTGCTCCTGCTAGTTTTATTGCACAAACACAGGCTGTCTGCATTGACAACCATAAAACTAGACAGTGATTTTAAAATATCTGTGGTTGTTTGAATGGTGGTTTTGTTCATAAGTGTCTCCTCTTTGAAAATGACAGACTATCACTTAGTAAGACAATAAACTGTCAAATATCGAGTAATTGTCCAAATGAGCGACCATTGGACCATGTAGATGGATTTCTGATGCAATTTTGCAGTTTGAGAATCTCGAGTTCCTGTGTGAGTGTGTGTGTGTGTGTGTATCATGGGCTCCCACTATCATTGTTGAAATGACTGCTGTCTATCATTTTCTGTCCAAAATAGTGCAGAGGAGACACCATTGAGCTGTTCAGTGTGAAAGCAGAAATTGCTTTGGCTGTTCAGACCAGGTGACTCAATCGTGTAGCGTTTGCCTGGCTTGAGTTATTACAAACAGTGAATCATTGTGGGAATATTGTGCTCATTTCCACCGCATATTATTTGTTTTTAGCATTGTTAGTGTGTTCTGTGTGAGTCACAGACGCATGGTGTGCAGTAGACGCGTGTCAGCCGTGTTCCAGCCCTTATCTGATCATGCGATCGCAGAGAGAGAAGCAGCGTAAAATGCAGATATTAAATTCCTGGACAAAACGAGATTATGCCTGAAAGCTCGGGGATGATATGACAGAGAGGAACGTACCGCAGAAACACGGAAATGAGCCCAACAAGAAGCTCATCCCTGACCTGTCACTGTTGCTCAGTAGATGGGAGAAATAATCAAATATGTGCAGCGCTGTCTGAAGATTGTTATTCATATTGGGCCAAAACACCACAAAGTGCTCATCATCTCTCCTTCAAAAAATACAATAACACTCCAAAATCCTCCCTTATTCTAGCTAAGACATGTGCTTTTGATACAAGACCCAAAACAAACATACATAATTCACTACAACCAAAACAAGCAGAGTCCGATAATTATCACCGCAGAAAATGATAAAGCATCGTACTTACACATAAAGTGCCTTATTTTCACTCATTTGTTTGGGGCCATTCAGGAGGTGAAACACTTATTTGTTATTTGCGCTGTGTGTGTTAGTGTGAGAGATTGTTTTAGAACAAAACTGCCATTAGATTGCAACACGCGGCGTTGAGTTCCAAATTAGGCCGCGACAGTGAACGAGAGTTATGATGATGTGGCAACAGGATATAAATTTTGGAACAGGCTGCACGCAAACACACAAACGCGGACATACAGGCACACATACACACAATAGGCTCACAACAAAGCAGGCACATAAACACATCAGCATGCAAATAGATTGTAAGATCTGAGCACTGTCAGATGTGGAAGTGAAAATCTACACATGCAATGCCTATGTGGAGACACATGCACACGCGAGCAGACACATCTTCCTGTGTCGGACCCCTCGAAGCAAGCAGTCCAATACAGGGAATATGGAATGAATTATTTATTATTATTCAACGCAACAATGAATATACATACCCCAAATCAGATATTCAAGGTTTTTAAAGTGACAGGATCAGATTAAGAAAGAAAGGAAGGACGGAGAGAGGAAGCAAGGAAGGAAGCAGAGGAAAGCAGAGAGGACGAAGAAAGAAGAAAGCAAATGAATAAGAATGAAGGAATAATGAAAACGGGTACAGAGGAGAGAATGAAAATGTGCTGCTTACAATCTGACTTGTTTACTTCAAACACACATCTTGGAATTAGGGGCAGAAAAATGGAAATGATACGGATACTACAAACACAGTGAGAAGAGAATGGGACGTGAGGACAGAGAAAGAGAGAAAGAAAGGCAGCAATTAGAGTGATAAAGTGAGAGATGAATTATGCATCGCGTGACTAGAGGGCAGGAGGAAAAGAAGAGATGGCAGACAGATACAAGCCCCACTTATCTAAACGGCGACCTTCTCTAACCCCCCTTCTCCTGCTCATCTCAGATACTGAGCGAGAGAGAGATGTCACATTTTGAGAGAAAGAGAGGAGAAAGGTGTGAGTGAGAGACTACAAGGAGAGAGAGAATGAGACGCTACTGAAGGTGGGCACAAAACTTGAGAGATGAGTACAAGGAGTGAAGGAGAGGGAATAAGACACTGAAGAAGGTGAGACAGGAAGGGAGGGGACACCCCTTGACTTTGATCTAAGGTGAGAGGAGGTGATGAAGACGATTACTATCTCTCTTCGGATTAAGAAGTATTACTCTCTCCTGACCTGGGCACACACACACACATACCCAAAGGTGAAGTCACAGACTGAACTTTTTTTTCGGGGTGGTTGTTAAAATATTCAGAGTTATTCACCTACACAGCTCTCAGTATTCAGACTCCTGCTTACTTTCACCAACTTTTGTCCCCATATTCAGCTGAGAGGACTCTCGGGTCCTCTTGATCAGGTTTTTCTCCCCGTCCTTCGGTCCATGTTAAGCACCAGGGCTGACCGAGCATTTGCATTTGTGGCCCGCAGACTTGGAAGCAGCCTCCCCATCCACTGGAAGCGTAACTGTGTAAGCTTTTCACATCAGATTGTCATGACGACAATTGTCACAGTTATTAATATAACGGTACATCACAGTATTTTTAAAATGTGTTGAAAAATGTTAAAAATAATGCTACACACCCTCAAATCATTTAGCAGATGCTGCATTAAAAACCACTCATAATGTTAATGGAACTCCTAATTTTTCACATCACAAGCAGCCAATCACTGCATCGAGAGGCGGAGTCAGAGAGTTACAGATATTTTCACACACAGGGCCAGAAAATGTGATTAACTCTCCCAATGTGTACTTTTACTGCTACTATTTGTTGAACCTTACCCAGTTTAACATTTTAATCCCGGACTTTTCCACCAGACAGTCAATGCATCATTCAGTCATATAATTGTCAGATATGCAATCAGTCAGGAAACTAATCACTTGATAATCTCAGCCAGCTGGCCATGCTGTGCGGTAACAAACTAGTCAAGCAGGCAGTCAGCAGGACAGCCAGTCAATGAGTCAGACAGACAGATGCATGTCAGATTAAAAGTCAGTCAATCACTCTGTCAGCACAGCAGTCAGTCAATCAGTCTGTCACCATGTCTGAAGACTAGTCATTCAGTTAGCCAATCAAACGACAGGCAAATAGTCAGCAAAGCACTCAGCTGTTCAGTCAGACTGTCAGATTTGTCACAACAGAACCCTTGTGAGCGACGCAGTGAGAAAGCAATTTGCCACTGCCAAATGCATCAACACGCTGGAGAATGGATTGAATTTGTCATCACGTTTGAATGGAATGAGGCAGGATGAGGGAAAACCAGCCACACGGGACACAAATCACTGTCTGACACCAAACACACAAAGAGGAAGGGCAGCACACACACAAATTAGTGCATAAATCCATCCAACACGTAATCCAAATTCTTACTCATTAGGAGACACACGTACAGGCAGTGTGTATGTATGCTATACTGTATGTGCGCGTAGATGGGATATGCTCAAGGACAAGGATATGACTGCACAGAGACAAACATACACATACACACACACCACCGTAATGATAAAGCTGAGGGGAATGTATATTCACAGCAAGACAAGATAGTATCCTTTTTACACACTTAGGATATATTAAGATTATATGTTTAGGGTGAATTGCAAAGGCACACATGGCTTACAAACAAAAGCACATTCACACACACACACACACACACACACGTGTACAAATGTGCAAAGGCCCATAAAGACACAGGCAACCAAAACACATTTTGACAGGAATTCAGAAGTGATAATAACATCCAAACTGTCAGGATGGCAGTGCAATTATTTACTTTACACAAAATGCTCATTGTAGGCTATTAACCCAGAAAAACAAGTCTGTAATCTGTCAAAGTCCCTCTAGAGGGTTTCATGCTCTTATGGTGGCTTTCAGAAACGGAGAGGGAGGAAACGTTGCACGCCTCATGAGACTCGCAGACAAAACACTGTCCCATCTCACACACCGCCTGCCAACAATGTCTGCAACCAATCTGATCTTCCTTGAAACGGTTTTCAGATGGGAGAGACTCGTGTTTCAAGTGGAAGTGTCAACAAAACAAATTGATACAGTGTACTAATCAAAAATTAAAGCACGAGTTGGTTGTTTTCATTTCTTGGCTTTTTAATTGACGTCATACAAAATACCACCACAAGTTTCTGTCTTCATTTGACTTCAGGCATGGTGGAATTTAGAATGACAGTCCATAGTATTCTCTCTTTTCCTTGCATTTTCTGCAGTTTGTTGATCTAAATCGGGTAGCTCTTGCTGGAGTAGTCTTCTAAATACTTTCTTTAATACTGTATACTATTTATTTATACACTGTTTTTGAAGTATTATTAGAGGTTTCTGTAAACCACAGAAAGCGCGTCTAACATGGTTATGTCATAAACAACACATGAAAGGATGTGGCTGTCTGTTATTTTGATAATGGATTAATCTACTGGTTCTTTTGATTATTAATTGAGTCATTGATAATTCTATCTGTATATACTCTGCATGTGTGTTCATCACTCCTTACTGTGAGACGAGGAGTAATTAAATCTGCAAATTCCCAATCCCAACTTCATTCATCCATCCATTCATTTAATTTCTAACCTGCTTAATCCAGGTCAGTCACAGTGGTTAATTATAGTAATAATCATTATAATTTGGCCAATTAGATATCTAGGTTATGATCTATTAGGATGAACAAAGTGTCAGGCTATAGTGTTGTCGGCTACAAATAATTTTCATATTTCCAAAATTGTAGTGATTTATACAATTTGATTCTTTTGCTGATAAGTATACGTTTTTTCTGGAACTGACTTCACGTGACAATGATGACTCATTTAATATACCTTATTGTGTTTATAAGACACAGGCCAGTAAATTGACCATTATCACTTTGAAACAAGTTGACGTTACGTTACATTTTCTCACATTTTCAATGGTCGTCATCTTGGGCAGCGTGGCTTAGGTGGTAGGGTGATCACCTAGTGATTGAAGGGTTGACAGTTCGATTCCCTGCTCGAAGCAACCTGAGCAAGACCCTCACCCCAAATTGCTCCCGATGAGCAAGTGGGCCTTGAATGGTTACCTGTTGGCGTGTGAATGTGTGTATGAATGGTGAATGTGAGGCAAACATAGTAAAGCGCGTTGGATAAAAAGCACTATAGAAATGCAGTCCATTTACCAGTCCATTTATCTTGTAATTCAGATTTCTTAGAAGCAATCATTTATAATATAATCGGTGAATCATCACAACCCTGCATGAATGTTACACCACTTCAAACTGAAAGATAAAAGACCTAAAAGATGTGGGTTTTTTTTTTTACTGGTCTGTGATCCTAATTCAGTCTTTCTGGGCAAATTTGTCATCTCGTAATTCAATGTTTTGAAAATCCTGAAACTAGAGAGCACCTTCTGAAAGCAAACAGGCCCGAGATGATCAATAATGGATACATAGATAGATGAGAGAACACTCCCTATGTTCCCAGCTGTTGGAAGTTGTGATCAGAGAAGATAGATGAAATGTCTTTCATTTCAGAACTTTGCTGAAATCATCTAAATGATCAGACTCTTTCTAGTGTTAATTTGTGGCAAGCTAAACCCATTTCTCTGAAACAAAGTGAAATTGGTGAATTAATGGAGATTTGCTGTGCTTGTCTTTTTTTTCAATCTGTTGTGCCAAAGAAACACAGCAGCAGGAGCAGCCTGAACCCTTTCACATTTGTTTAAATGGTACAAAAATGCTCTTTCAATGTATAGATTTGGATTTTCAGTGGCATCAGCAAGTTCGTAGCTGCTTGTTAAGTGGACTGCAGATACTTACTATGGGTGGGTCAATGATAAAACAGATTTAGTTCCGCGTTGCTATCTCTGCTTCCTTCTCTCGCCCTTCCTTTCATCTGTTCTTCTCTCCATCATCTCTCTTTATTTTCCTTTATCTCTCACCGTCATCCCCCCTCTCATTGTCCTGTCTGGCTCGTTGGTCGTTCTCTGCTGTACTTAAGGTGGAAGTTTCAGTTTATCTCTCTCTCCCCTGTGTTTGTGTGGAGGTATTGTCTTTTAGGCCTGTATGCTTACTTTGTTGGGGGTAGCATTGGTGCTAGCAAGATATAGCTTTTAGTAGCACAAAGAAAAATTCAGTTGCTTACACAGATGGACTGTGGAACACATTTTATTAGTCAAAAATCTAATTACCTTAAAGGTTGTTGTTAGCCAGCGTAGCTCGTGGTGTGTGGTTAACACAGAAGCTACTCCAAAATACATTTATCATGAAGCATTACTCCAGTAAGAGGTGGGAAAAAGTACAGTATTGAATTGGTCAGAATATACAACGGGGTTTCTGCTGTAGGAAAAAGGAAAACAAAGTCCCACACTGTGCTGAAATGAAACAAGTGCACATAAATTAGGTGAACAACAGAAGTAAAGACAGAAAACACAAGGAACAGAGAGAAAAACATCTACATGTTTTGTTTTGTTTTGATTTTTTTTTTTTTTTTTGAAGAAAGCGTGTTGCTCATGAGATAATTGTTTTTTTCTGTTAATACTTAACTTACAAACACACATACACCCTCATGCTCCAGTCAAAAGAATTCTAAACCTATGACGAGGCTGCGCCTTGTAAATTCCAGTCTCTACAGACGAGAAGAGTAAAAGATTTCCATACCGTCACGATTATTGTTGAAATGTCTTTACAGTATTTCTAGGGAAAGGAATGCACATCACATTAATGAGGACAACCCAGTGTGTGAGAGGAAGAGAGAGAGAGAGAGCTTGGAAAATGAGAATCAAATACTTAGACCGGACAGACACTGACGAAATACTCCTCCACCTCTTTAAATATTTATCACGACACAACATGAAGCAGTTAGGTACTTTGTTAATCCCTCCACCATTTGTCTCTCTCTCACACACACACACACACACAGAGCAAATAGTCTAAGTGAATAACAGCAGCGTGTTTGTGAGAGGCTAACGTGTTTCTGCTGTAGGTAACCTTCTGTCCTTTACTGCATTGCAGTGAAGGAAGTTTGGAGGAGGATGGACAATGTTTTTGGCTCTACACACACACTTTGTTGAGGAAAAATAATGTAGAAATGTCAAGGTGGGGAGCCTTGACAATGTCGGATGCTAAGGCGGGGAAACAAAGTTGCATATTGAAAAGAAAAAGATACAGAGGGGAGGGATGTATGGAAAACGTCGCAGGAAACGGAGTGAAGGAAACGAGCACATGAAGCAAGAGGGAGGTCAGGAGGGTAAAGCATTCTTCAGGAGAAGATGAGTGCATTCAAACTGCATGTTCAAGCCTGACCATGAAATAGAGGAGGAACGGAGGAAGAACCTCCAGTGCCTAAGTGAGTGGTGTTTCTCAATCTGAGGGAGTAAATATGTGGTCCACTCGGGGGCAACAAAGGGAAAGAAACATCACTCCCGCTAACAGCTGAAACACCGTTAAAACTCCTTTTTTTACACCCTAACATAACGGACACCACCCAGCAACAACTCACCACAGAGGCTCCAAATCGTGTTGGAGGTGGATTAAATCCTATTTCCCTTTTTCTATGTTTACAGTGTTGTCAGAACTGTTCTCTTGTTTTATGTCACTGCTAAATTGAGCTGAAAAAGGCTATTACTCATATGAAGCTTAACTGGCTTACAAAAGCTTTAAGAGGTGCTTATGATGCTTACGGTCGAATGAGGGGGATATTTGGGTTTCTAGGGGGTTAGAAGGATTTAAGAGGTTGTTACAAGTTACTTCTGATTTTGTTCAACAGCTAAAGACGCCAAATGGAGGACATTTTCATGCCCACTGTTCTGTTGTCGAGCTGAGATGTGCTCCTACTCTAGAATACTGTAATAAGTGCTTTTGTTGTTGACCTTGTGTACCATAATTAAATGTGTGAGAGTTTCACACACTCGGACAGTAAAATGATGCTATTTTCAGGAGGTGTCAGCCATTCATTAGTGAGTTTTCCAAAGGCTTTATTAAATGTGTCACTTGCTTTTCTTGGAAGAGATCAGTGTGCCAGGAGTGTAGACCCAGAGCAGCCTGTATCAGTCTGACTCCATTTAACAGACATCCAGTAAAAATCCCATCAGAAATGAAACGCAGATGAAGGAAATAATTGGTGCTATAATCTGAAACCCATGTGATGGCTGTAAACGTGGTGTATTTACTGTGGTTGGAAAACTCCACAGCTTTGTTTGTCCACAGTGTCTTCAACTCCAGATGTCTGTACAATGCTAACATTATGTATAACGTATACTCTCTGTGCCTTCAGTGCACCTTATCTCTGAACAAGTGTGACACTAGAGGCTTCAACGGCTTTGCTGAAGTGACGTGGAAAGTCATTTGATTTCTGCTTTGCACCCTTGACTAAAATGGAAATGCACACCACAGCTCTATTAAAAGTTAAGATTTCACACAGCCCTGACAGATCAAGTGACAGAGAGAGAACGCAATGAAGCACTTCTCCCCTTACGCTGAAATGAGGTCAAATCACATCGTTTTGTGCAAGCTCTCCTCTCGACAATTGAATGTCAGCAAAATGAGGTGAAATGCTCGACCCATTAGTGTGAAAGAGAGAGAGAGAGAGAGAGAGAGAGAGAGAGAAGGTGGGAAAGGGAAGGAAAAATGGTGAGAGACAGCTGGGGAATGAGCAAAAAAAGAACAAGGCGAAACACAAGAACAGACGTTAAAGAAAGGAGTGGATGAAGAAGTTAAGAGCCCGAAACAACAGGCAGCGAGAATGATTACCGTGAGTAACGAGATGATGAGGACATGACATGGAGAAAATGTGACAGGGCTCGTAACATCTGCTGCTGGTTTGAAGCAGATCTGTAAAAGGTCAGATTCGTGCGAGGCCATTTAAGGATAAGTGGGGCGCTGAAACTCAGGTCCTTGTTGCCTTCGGGCGAGTCGGAGAGTTTTTGTCATCCGCCGTTTAACCCCCGTTGCCTGTTGCCATAGGGACATCGGACAATGTCGCAAAAGGAACATTTGTCCTTTGTCACGTCAATGCTTGTCATTTGCTTTGATGGATCCATACCAGATGTGAGGAGGAACGTCATGTGAACAGCATGGCAAATTCAGGTCCCCCCTCATACTGGCTGTTTATGATTTTAATGGATGAAAATGATGTCTAAATAGTCGTCATCTTGAACGTTCATCCTCTTCGTCTCTCTCTGCCTCTTCCCTGAAATAGGACTCATTATTGAAATGAAACACACCAACCTTTGTGTGTGGCATTTGCGTCCGCTCTCATAATTGCCCATCAAGAAGATATTGTGAGTGTTGACGCCGATGTTGTTGACCGAATTAACAGCGTCGTATGCATGTGTGCGCGGAGCTGAATGATAATTAAATATGAGTGTTCATCATGTGAAGAGCAGGTTCACCTTTGTCTCTTCCATCCTGTTTACCTCTCTTTCTGCTGCGAAGTGTGTCAGATGTTTCACCTGCTGCAACAACAGGAATCCAACCTTCAAGCACCACGTGTGCTGGATAGTTGCATGTTTTAAAGGTCATTTGATTGTGTGTTGTGTAGGTTTTTAAATCTATTTTCTGCTGTGGGTAGTGAGAAACTGTCCATTGAGAAAAATGGATGAAATCCTTAGCTTTAGCACGTTGGAGACCATTGAGATTATTTCATGGTTTTTCCAGTAGAAGTTGTCTTTATTTATGTACTATTTAATGGTTTGCAGGCGACATCATGTCTGAGGCCACTGGAATATCCGTTTGTGTGTCCTCCAAAATGAGGGCGACGTGTTAGTGGGAGCCACAGAACTTCGGATAGCGTCTCCTCTTGGAGCTTCGCTCTGTTTGTTTACGTTGTGCAAATTCTGAAGGAAGCTCATTGAAGAGAAACAGCTTTTCTCCTCATGTCCCATACTGGCGTGTGTGTATCTGTGTGCCCTTCTGATTTAGTAAATCGGTATCATGCTTCACTTCTTTCTGTCCGGCCCGAGTGTTTGTGTGTGCACACAAATAATAAATAGGATTAATCATGGTACAACAATATTTCAATCATAATTTCATGTTTCACTGAAAAACCTACAGGAAGCAGAATAATTATCATGGTAGGCTACTGTGTGTGTGTGTGTGTGTGTGTGTCACACACTTAGAAATCAGTGCCATTTGTGTCAGCAGTTGCATGAGATGCTTTGAGTGGTGTTAGGATTTATACGATTGGTCATATTAACCTTGTTGATGCTGTTTGTGTGTCTGCCAAGGGCTATTTCACCGCTAAGTGGTAAACATGTAAATGAGCTATTTTTACATATCAATACATCATTTGCCCCCCTCTGCATGTACAGCTACTACAAAATACACACACATTACAAATTGGTCCACTTTATTTGCAGATCCCGGACACTGGTGAATAAATAAAATGAATTTTGGTAATGTGAGGGCTTTGTAAATGTAACTGTAATGTAGCTCTGAATGCTGATGAGCCACTCTAATACTGTCGAACATTTCTCCATTGTCCTTTGTCGAGGGCTTTTGAGACTGACGATAGCCAATGGGATAGTGAGAAAACTAGTAAAAAGTGGAACAGAATTCACAGACCATGTGGAACCAGAGCAAATGTCAAAATTTTCATAACTTTGGAGACATGAGAAAGATTGTTTGAGTTGTGTGGTGATGACTTACAAGTCTATTTATTGTGTCGCTGTGTGTATGCGCGTGTGTGTACACTTGACTTTGAGTCGATGCAGATAAGGACAGAGTAAAGGTGTTGCCCTATCACGCCGCAGGCTTGTGACCGTGTGACATTTGAGGCAGGAACGACACACAACCACAAGAATACACAGACACTTTGGCATGAACCTGCAGGAGGAGTTTATATCACGTTTTAGATCATACCCTCGTGTTTTAAGATGAGAGATGACACACAAAAGACGAAAGACGTATTTATGTGGAAAGATGGGACAGAAGCGTGGGCAACTGTGTGTATTTTGGTGTTCATCGCAATTTCGCAAACAGACTGGAGATGAAACTTAAGGAAGGAAAACACATTAAGAACCACAGCAGAGTTTTTTAAATAATTCGGTTTCTCCCATTTCAAGCTTGATCTTCAGACCTCTTTCCTCTCTCAGAAGGAGGAAAATCTTTTAGCGAGGAGGGAAATAAAGCTGACAATAAGTTGCAGAGACAATCAGTGTGCGTGTGTGTGTGTGTGTCAGCCATAGTATCTGAGCTGGTTTCAATCGACTGTCTTAATAAAGGACGAGAGAAAGGCGGTGAAATTCAATACATCTCTGGATAGAACAAGACTACTGAAACCGACCGCTGCTGATTATCAGGCAGGAGTGTTGTTGCATGTGTGCACACGTGAGTGTGTGGATATAGAAAATTAAATTTTAGTTGATTATTAAACCTTTCAGACAGATTTACCTTTATTCTGTGTTTTACTTTGATTTCATACAGAACCAAAAAAAAAAAATTGTAAAATTGGAGTGTAAGAAACAACACATGCACAGTTGAGAGGACGGTGCATGTGAATGATTAGAAAACAGGAAGTGGAATGTGTTTGTCTATAGGTTTTGAATAATTTTTGTTTTGGTTCCAATGGTTAAAATCAGTATTGATTTCTTTCGGACCAGTAAGGGTTCTCAAGTCCTTTTGTTGGATCAAGGATTTCAACACATTAACATAAAGTAAGTGCCACAAGGCTCAGGTTCTGGTCCAAGGGACCAAGTTGCTTTGAGGCAGTGCTGCATGGCAGTGCAAGGAGGCAAGACAAGGCAAGACAAAGTGCATATATTTATAAGTACAGTTTATGTTGTGAGAAGGTGTTCCCTAAAGAGCTGGGTCTTGGGTCTCCAATAACAATTGAAGACAGTCTATTGGAAGAATGAATTAGAACAAGAAACAACATGCACACAATCTAGAGGCCCTCTTAAAATGTAAGGAACTCTTATTGAGTTATGCTGCAGCATCAGGTGGAGTAATTTGTCTTTTTAGAATATTAAATCAGGGTCTCATTACAACACAGTCCACACTGCTGTCTCGGTTCAATGGTAGCACCGTGTGGCATTTTTGAACAGCGTATGCATTTGAAAGAGAAACTCAAACTAAGCGGAGCGATCAGATGACTGCAGAGAAGTTGTTGAAATACCTGAGATGATGTGAAGTCCTTTGGGATGAGGAGCTTTTAATAGAAGGTGTGTTTGTCATACGGAGATGAAGAAGATGTAGAGGTGTAGGGGTCATAATTGTCATGTGCTGCATATAAGGGTGGGAATTGCCAGAGACCTCCCAATACAATCTTACAAACATAAAGATGCTGATGCGATATGTATTATGACTCGATACAGTACAGTATTTTACAGTATTACTGTGATTTTTAGATCTGGGACATAGGTTTGTTTACCTCAGCTTAGATGCGGCTGAGTCAGCTCGGCTCATGATGGCGATGATAAAGATGTACCTGTATGCTACTTGTATTACTTCAATACGTTTTTTTTTCTGTGTAAGTGTTTACACTGGCCATTTAAATCTAGATTAAAATTGAGAGGCATCTATGTGCTGCTACATGAGATCAGTCAACAAATGACGATTCTTGAGTTGTTTATCTCAAGAACAACCATTTTCCTCCTATCCCATGTGCAAAAGGAGCTTTGGTTGTATGAAGGTCCAAAATTCACGCCTGCATCATAAAATCTGCCCTCTGATATTCATTCATGCTTCAGTGGCACATTGATTCATGAGCTGATCATGTTGACTTAACATCCTGTCATAACCCTCATCCCAAGTGTTCACAGCGGCCTTTAAAACCCGACAGCTCTCACTGCTCATCTCAACCTCCACCATGTACACTGAAGGTTTTGGTATGTACAGTCCGGTGTCATGCATGTCAACATTACTTCTCCACATTCGTAGTTGTAGTTGACAAATTTTTAATTCTATACACGGCCTAAATTCAAGATGATGCTGAGAAATGATTCCTTTGGGACATGCTGCACAAGCAAATGTGTTGTATTTGGATGCAGAAGTGCGAGATGTCTTATGAATCGTTGTTTTTTATTTGTGCGCGTGTACAGATTAATCGGCATGCACACTCACGCTTGTTAGATGCCTGCCTATGGATGTTGTTGCATGGCTCTGCTCCTGCTGATGCACTTGAGAGCCTGTTCTCTCCCCTAATAAATCCTTCATGCTGTCAATGCCTCAGGGAGCAGAGAATGAGACAGAACGATAAATGATGGAAGGATGAAGATTAGAGGGAGAGAATGAGGGAGGAAATGAGACAACAAGAGTGGAGTTGGGGTTTGGAGATATCAGCTGTGGGAGAGTGAGATGGATCAGGGATGCTGCTGCAGGCACCATTAAAAGAAAGCGGCAGTAAGATGGAGATGAAGAGGCAGAGTAAAACATTCGACAAGAACAAATTGAGTGACGGAAATCCACTGATGAATTAGAAGAAGAGAGGCGGAAAATTGGACATAGATGAAATGCGATGTGGGCTTTTGTTGTTCAACAAGTACAGCATGGTAGTAACATTATTAAACAGGAGGACATGACTGCCTTTGTAGTCGCTAATGTACATGCAGTACGGAGCCATCATTAGTCAGGATGTGGCCTGGGCTGATGATTAGGAGGAGACTGTTTAAGTACTGACTGTGTGCTGTTAATGCACGCATCTGCCTTCAGCTGCTGTTTCCTCTTCCACTCAACAGATGGTGCTGTGGTACTTCACTTGTAGCTCAGTTGCATTTAGAATCACCAAGACCAACGCCATCAGATGATGGAATTTTTTTGAGAAAAATGCACTTGTGTCTAAAAGCGCCCTGTTTATGCAACTGAGACATTGGATTACATAACTAAGACATCCCCTGCCAGCCTTTTGTTGCCATGTCAGGATTTTAGTGTTATTTGGATATGTGTCTGTGCGCGCGCGAGAAGGAAATATGTGTTCATTTGCGTTCCTCCTCTCGCACCCACGCCTGGTGCTGGATTAGTGCGTCCTCTCATCTCTCATTTTGCTCGGTGTATATTAGAGGTAGAAATGTGATATTTTGGTTGTACAATATGTCCTCAACTTCTCATATGATCCCCCTTCTCTGTCATTCTCCTCGACTGTCTTTGCCTTCATCCTTCTTTTTGTCTCTCTGCTACTTTTCCTCATCTAATATTGTTGCCTTTCCCCATGATTAATCAGTATTTCTTTAATGTCCTTCACAGACTGCGTCACAGCTCTGCCATCTTCTTGCTCAGTTTGAATAATGTCCAACCCCATGTGGTGTACACGAAAACACATGCTCGCACACCATGCAAACAGAGAAACAACATGCTTACAGACAAGATAAAAATATGAAATATTCTCCTTTAATCCTTATTATGAGATTAACAAGTATGAGGCACAGTCTGATTAATTCTGCGGTTGAGGCTAATGTTTATCATCAGCCGCAGCCTTTTTCCACTCAGGATATTTTATTTAACAAATAATTACAGTT
This sequence comes from Brotula barbata, assembly GCA_900303265.1. Taxonomy (NCBI): domain Eukaryota; kingdom Metazoa; phylum Chordata; class Actinopteri; order Ophidiiformes; family Ophidiidae; genus Brotula; species Brotula barbata. The sequence continues at coordinate 14,514 of OMNV01020170.1, read as the reverse complement.
TATTGTCCTTTTATCATTCATTGAAACACTGAATACATGTCCAGTTTTTACTGAGTCAAACTCAAGTAGTATTGATGATGTCAGCTTTAGCAGATCTGTCCCATGATCAGCCAGGGGCTGTGTCAGTCTGATAAAAGACTCCCACATAGGACAGGTTGTGTTTCAATCCTCCTCTGACAAGCCGCTTGTATCCTCAATCCTCAGAGCAGAAATAAGTGTTTTGGGACTTAAAGATGGATAAGGATCTCCAGGTTGAGTCAGATCAAATCAGAGCCTCAGGATGAAGAGACTGTCGGTCGGCATCGGTGAGCACTTTCCTCCAGTCTTTCTGCAAGAAACAGGGTGGTGCTTGATTGATAATTGGACGCAGACCTGAAAATCCACCTTCTCCAATATCTGTGTGGATCTCAGCATGGAGGAGTTACAAAAGAACGTCTCAATGCTGTGCATTACCACCTGTCTGAACACTGTTAGAGCCACAGGTCTCTGAAAGAGAGAGAGACAGATAAACACTGAGAGAGAGAGAGATTTAATAGAACATGTCCACCAGGGACACCTAACAACAGAAACTGCATGAGCATTCCCTCATTTCCCCCTGCGCTCTCAATAGGTAGCGGCAGTAAGCAATTTTAAAGTGCAGGAAGTGAGGTCAGCTAACCAGGAAACAGCCCCAGGAAACAGAAATCTGGCAGCACCACACTGACTCTGCCCACTCATCATTCCTGTGACACCACAGCTTGCTGGCTTTCTCTGCTTTAATCGCTCTCTGGCGCCCCAGCCGTCTCCATGGGGGTCTCTCTTGGTTTCAGCAATTTCCACTTTCTCTGTACATTCCACTGCACCTCTGTCTCTCAGATTTCCGTCATCCTTGTTTGTACATGATGATGGGATGTGCGTAATTGGGTCACAACAGACTAAAAATCAAGCACTGACAGTGTTTTTCGCCACTAGAAATGGAATAAATGTTGTAAAAGGCAGAGGAGAAACAGAGCATAGACGTTTCTGCGGCGTGTTCTTTTTGCTTCCCTCATTTCTGTTCTCTGGTGAGTGTCTCTCTCTGCTGCTCTCTCAGCCCCTGCATACCCAACCGCAAATGCTTCATTATCTCCGTAAACACAAGCACAGAGTCTCATCCTGATACTGCTTGGTCCTTCTCTCCCTTTGTAAACATCTCTCTCATTCACGTCCTGTTCACAAGAATTCTCCTTGTTGTTTCTTCATTATTTTCCTTTCTGCTTCTTTCTTTCTTTAATTCTTTGTTTCCCCTCCTCCCTCGCCGTGATATTGTCTCCCTAATCTTCTTTTTCTACCTCTTTTAAGTCTGTTTGTAGTGCTGCATCACTCATTAGGCATGTGAAAGGCAGTGAATACAATGTGACTATGCAGTAGGTTTCTCAGGGTCTCTGCCCCTGTGTTCTATTTCTGCGCTTCATTTTTTTTTTGCCCTGTCATAGTGTCTCTTTGACCATCCAAGTGTCCTTGTGTCACCCTCTGGTTGACTTAAGTACTCTTCTTTTTTTCCATCCATAAGCTCTGGTTGGCTAAGAAACATCACGTCCGTCAGCTGATGTGGGGGTAATGCAAAAGTACGGACTGAGAGGATACAGGAAGCAGTGCTATGTAGCTTGTATTTTGCTTTTTTAGTCGGGAAGGATGCCAATAAGCTGCCGTGTAGAGAACTGCTCAGCTAATTACTTGAGAAATCCGGAACTCATGTTCTATTTAAAACATTGTGGAGATACTGAATCGGTTTGACGGTCACTTATAGGTAATAGGGCACAAAGAAGAGCATGGATGTCTGTGGAATCAAAGGTCATTTGTGATCAGTTAACATTTAATCACAAGTGTGTACTGTTAAAATAGTTTAAAAGGTCACTTTAGGACAGTAAGATCAGTGCAGGATTAGCTGGGATCACTGAATACTACGAGCCGATGTTTACATCATCTAAACGTTGTTGCTTGTCTAAGTTGAAGATTTGCAGCTGTGACTGGGTAGCAGGCGGTGTTTCATCAGGTACAGACAGCTTGAAAGTTTAACGTTTAATAGCTATAAATCCTTTCGAGAGTTTCCACATACATTTTCTTATCCGTGTTTCCCCCACGTGGAGACCAAGCCCACTGGTGGATCAGGCGGTGCTTATCACCAGTCTGATTAGCCCAGCTGGGTTGGCCCAGGTCCTCCCAGATACCCTATGGTTGGTCCACGTAAACCTGTGGTTTGCTTGCGTCCCTGTAGTTGACTCGTGTGCTCCCTCTAGGTAAGATAAGGGGAGCCTGAGAGACCCAAATATCATTAAGGCGAGGCCAGAGGCTTCACCTTTGTCAGGCAAAATGATTTTCTGGTAGCTCACTTCTAATTGGCTCCACACTTTTGTAAGCCATGGGCCGATATGTGAAAGAATATATGCATAAACACACTCATTTTGCGATGATCCCTTAATTGTGGTGATCAAACGCTTGTGACAAGATATGCAATGGAGGCAGGATATCTTAGATATTAACAAACTTTATCACCCAAACATCCAGACGTCTGAGCATTGACCAGTAAACTTCACTTCACGTATAACTAAATAAAAACATATAAAAAAATGCTGTCTTCATAACATTAAAAAATAAAAACAATAAAAGCAAGCAACTAAATACTGCCTATCCAACAGGGGCAGATATGTACAGGAAGAAGAACAGCTTTTATTACATTGTAAACATCACAAAAATGAATAAATAAAATAATTACATTTTTAAAAATTAAGTGCAGAGAATGAGGTGGTGTATAGTTGCATGGGGCAAACCAATGTTAATGAACATCTGCAATTGGCCAATATCTGCAGATAAAATTGTCGGACCAGTACAGTATATTGGTCGGGGCCTACCGAGAATCAAACGATAATCTAGAGTCAACAACATGACTCGTAGATCAGCAGGCACGAGCTCACACATACCCTGAAACAATGCATTTGTGTATCCTTGTACGTTACACACAGAGGGGAAACGTGACTTTGGCTCCTCCAGTTGACTTGATGTAATTAGAGGAGGAATGCACATCACACTGGAACAAGGATTGTGATGTGCAAGCGTGGAATGTTTCATGATGCTGAGTGCTGGAAGCTCAGTGAACATGACATGAGATCCAAACCCTCTGGGGTTACACATGTCCTCCTTCACTCCACACTGAAGGCAAACCATAGACCAACAAATGGATGATGCGTGTGGCGTATGTCCTTCAGACGTGTATGAATGCAGATGTGTGTGTGTGTGTGCGTGAGCAGGTATTTTATAAATGTGGAGAATGCTTATGTGTTTGCGTCCGTCCTTGCACGTTGTGCATAATAAGACTGCAAGAAGCTACAGATCGTGCGTTAAAGTGTGAAGGCGTAGCTGCCCTTGTTGTTTTTGTTCCATATGTGCGTGCGTTGGCTCGCAGAGAGACGCGGAACAAATGGGAAACATAATGTCAGTGATTGATGAGCGTGGCATGTATAACTCACTTTAGTTTAATTTTCCCGGAAGAAGGAAAATCACAATGTGAAATTTGTTTGTTCAGTCAATCCCTCGTGAGCGAGTCAGTCAGTTTGCCTCCAGCAACCAAATAAAGCTAAAACACAACACAATCCTCCAAATCCGTGTTTGCCTCCATAATGGCAGAGCTCATTTCTACTGTCGAACTAATGAAAAGCACAGCAGTGACACGACGGAAGTTCCCCGAATTCACATTATTGCGACGGGATAATATTACCTCAATTTTGACTTGACTGCAGTGCAATCAACTGAGCTAAATGCTTGGTTGGAGGCAGATTGTAAACTACAGCTTCAAATCTGGTGTCACAGTCAAATGTATAAACAGATCTAACCCCTTATTTCCCTTTGTCGAATGTTTGTGCAGCTTAGGTTCAGTGCACGTGCGGCACAAAAGTCTGTCCACACACATTCCTCCTAACAATGTTAATGTCAGTTTGCCTGGTTAAGTGTAAACGATAGTTAAATTTAGGAAGGGGAGGTCCAATTATCACATCGTCTGTGTCTATGTGCTTAGTCAACAGTTACTCCAGTTTCATGAACGCGATAGTCGCAGTGCCGCTACTGTAGAAGATGCAAGAGATCATGAATAAGTGATGCAGGGGGAACTTAGCTCAATTAAATATTGTTTTCGGGGAATACTTAATAGAATTTATATTAACTCATTCAATCTATTCATTCAGTACTAAATCCGGTGAAGAAACTATCCTCAGTGGCCACTTAAAGGGAGTTTCAAGAAGGGAAAGGTATTTAACCCAGAGGTCGATCTTTATTCCTGAGCAAGATGACAAAATCTGGACCCAAGATGTGAATGCAAACCACAGAACAAATGTAAATTTAAGAGAGTATTTATTCTACACCCTACTGAACACTAAAGTACAACTGATCTACCAACACAAACACATACAATCATAGAATCACAGTAGGGTGATGGAATGAAAGGAATACTTGAAAATGGACCAAAAGTAAACAGGAACTTTTGGTCAGTAACTTTTGGAATACGACATTAAATGACTGAGCAGATTATTGTGAACTCAAGAAGAACCCAAAAATCTGGGAGCAGCCAGTAAAAGTTTGGTTGCAACTTGGTTTTGGGGAATGAGATCATGCCAATTGAATGTCAATTTTATAGCACCGGCTTAGCGGGAATAAAAGAGGCTATACTTGCGTGCTGTTGGCAGAAGAGAAGTTCTTAGTAACGGCGTGCTGAGGAGATAACAGTCATCTGGGCCCTCTGTCATGGTGATGAGAAGTCTGCTGGAGCAGGTTGGATGAAGATGGACAGAGTGGAGGAGAGTGTACCAGTCAATAATCTCTCTCTCAGACAATGGTCTTTTAAGTGGTTTGTGATCAGCCCGAGTTCCCCCGATTTGGAGGACATGGCTGTGTTATGCAGTCTCAGATAAGGAGGGAGAAAAGAGTCCATGGGTCCATGAGTTTGGACTTTCCATCCATTAGTGCTGGTCAATTTTATGGCTTATTGGAAACAGACACAGATTTAAAAAGGGTCTGTGGGGTCAAATGGTATTGGACCCCGTCTCCGTCCGTTTGGTTTAACTAATCAATTGTACGGGCTTGCAGAGAAGTGGTTGTACAGGCGGTTTACGGCCTGAGATGTCCTCTTTGTGTGTGTGTGAATGTAATCAGGGATCCAGGTGTTGGAGGCCACACTGAGTTTTCTGGGTTTTGTTATCCATTTGTGCCATTATGTCTTGGTCTCCTGCTGGTCCTTTGTTCCCAGCGTGTGTGACTGGATGCTCGACTCATATAATTATTCAAAATTATTATTTACAGGTTTTCCAATATGAGACGGCACCGCTAATGTACTGATTGAGCTCAGAAATTCAGTTGCACTAACCTATTGTTGCTCCTCCTGGTTGGCTCCTTTGTTGCCTTGTTTATCTCTGAACGTCCAATTGACTGATCAAAAAATGTCGTTCACGACCTCAGATGGCACGTCGAGCTGTAGGGCCCGACCCAGAGGCAGCGAGGACGCAACAAACTTACTGCAGCGAAAAATAGGCCGCGAAAAGTGGCATCAGAGGCAGAGGGACGTGGAATTATCAAGGAATTTGGGCTGTTCTTGTCATTCCAAATCATAATTAATACATGTGAAATGCGGTTAAAATTGGAACAGTGTTCCCTTGTGTTGCTTTGTTTCGTTTCCCCTCTTAAGGAAGCCGTGTGACACCCTCCCTTTCCCACTAAAAGCATGGCACAGTGTTAAAAATAGCTAAAAACATTTAAACATTTAACGAGGACCGGCACAGCGAGCGATGCAACGCGCTCGGACTAACTCCCTCACAGGAGCCACATTTCCCCCAAGCATGGGTTTAATGTAGCTTGTTAATGAAAGAAACTCATTGTGGGAAAAGCTTTAAAAAAAAAAAAAGAAAAAGAAAAAGTGAACAATTAATCAAGAAGAAATTTCATCTTTAAAACTTTAAAGCCGATGCAGTTCAAATAGATCTCCTTGAACTTATTTTAGTTAATTTAGTATTTCTCAAATATCTGTGGGCGTCTTAGTTTCTGCGTGCAGTGGGCTATAGTCCAGTTTTTCTCTGCAAACTGTGTCTCACACACACACACTCAGAAAGTGACGTGGGGGTCACCGGAGAGTCATTTGTCATGATTAGCAGAAGGCTACCGACCGACCCCAAATCACCTCCATGCGCCACTGCAGAATGAAACGGGATGATGGTGGATAGACAGGAATGAACCTCTGAGAGTGTGTGACGCTTCCCTTCAGTGCTATTCATTACAATATGATGTAATCCAATCAGCCACCATTGTGTGGCAAAAATATTAAATATGCTATTTTACTTAATTTATGTGCCAGATAACCGATAAACGACACGACTCATCAAAAACTGTTCCATCAGCGCTTTTCTGCACATTTGGATGATTGATTGCAAACTTCACAAAGATAGGATTGTTGGATTTAATTATACACAGCGTACAAAAACCCCAAATTTGGACTTTTTGCTGGGGACTTGAATCTATCACGTGGTTAATAAATATGCCATTCGTTGTCCCTCTGTGTAAAGATTTTTGAGACTGGCTGTGCAGCGACATTGTTTTCCTCCAAATGACCCCCACCAACAAACAGTCCACCCACTGATAAAGACAGAAGAGGTGAGGCGTGCACGCAGTCGTTAAAGATATAAGAGCCACGGGGCAATCCGTGCTGCACACATCGCGTAAGGTAATTGGGCTGTCAGACTGCAAGTGAGGCTTCTCATGACCCATAATGACCGTGCTTACCCATAGTGTGACCTTGTGCACTAGCAGTGATGAAGGAGGCTAATTTCTGTGGTGTGAGAGGCCACCGTGATGCATGGCGTCATTTTTAGCACGCTCCCAGATGCTCTTGGGAGGCACCGTGTGTTGCTAAAGGTCAATTCAAAAAGGTCACATGGTGACAGGAAGCACAAATATCCATAAATATCTCATACGGGAGAGAAGATGTTGTTAGTGTGGGCATGCAAAAGGAGACGGTGGCCAATGTGGCGCTTTTGTTTTGTGATTTGTGGCACTTTTATATTTACACTGTGTGCATCTGCACGTTGACCATATGTTGTTTCATCGGCACGACGTAAAAAAACTCATCACCTCAAATACAGCACAACTAAATTTCAGCTTGTCAGTCAGATTTCTGAGAGCTTATTATGACATCATCTATTTTCCCGTATCACACCGACTGCTTTCGGCCAAATTGGCCAGAAACAGTTTGGACGTGTACCAGCTTTTTAAGATGTAAGGATGATTAAAGGCATAACTAACATAACTCATTTTATGCCCTCGTAATTCACCGTGGAGGGAAAATGGGTGCATAATTAGACAGAATTAAAAGGGCTTCCCTGAGAGAGAGAGAGAGAGAGAGAGAGAGAGGCATGTGAAACAGGGGAGGAACAGAAAGGAGACGAGAGGAGGAATGAAAGAATAGAAGAAGTGAAACAGACAAAGAGAGAGAAAACTGAAGGGAATGATAATGAAATAAGGCCAAATAGAGAGGGACAGTACTGAACACACACGGCTCTTTGGGGCACCCCTGGTGTTTCAGTGTGCTTTGGTTGTTTACAGATTATACAGAAGGTTTGTCTTTTGGAGAGAGAGAGAGAGGTGGGGAGAGACGAGTAAAAGTAGAGAGAGACAGACAGAGGAAGAGAGTCAATGAAAAGAAAAGTTTTGAATGAGATGGAGGAAGCAGAAACAGACAACATGTAGTGAAGTTAGAGAGTTGAAAAGACTTAAAGAAAGAAGGGATGGAGTGAGACAGAACAAGTTGATTGTGCACAACCGAACCCGGAAACAGACAACGTGAGCTGTTCACGGCCACTCTGAAGCAGCTCTGCAGGCATATGTGCCTCTGGTGTTTAGTATCAGAAAAACAGACATGATGCAGATAGTAAAGAACAAATGTTTGACTCTGAGAGAGACGGCAGTGAGTGAGTGGGAGGAAGAGGCGGTGGAAAGAACAGGACGAAAGAGAACCAGTGTGTTTGAGAGACAACAAAAAGGGAGATGAGACCAAAGGAACTTTGTTCTACTTTGGAATGATGTCATTACACCTGCTGTCTCGCTCTCTCTCTCTCGCTTTCTCTCTCACACACACACACACACACACACACAGTTTGTCACATCCGAGCCTACGTTGTTGCAATTCAGTTAGACAGAATAAATTAGTCTGTCCCGCCGCATTTCATGCATGACTGTGTAGACACACAGTCTCGCATGCACACTCACCCTCGCCACTATCAAGTCGTAGATCTCAAAGTATAAATTCTTACAATATCTGCATCGCATGTGAGGAGAGATAAACGTACACACACTGTAAAAGGAACGGAGAAGAAAACACAACAACACACATTAAAACCTGAAAGAATGATGTTATTAAAAAAAAAAAGAAAAAAGATTGATCAAAACTGGTCAGTGTCCACAACTGTGTGTGATGTTAAGAAGACGGCAGAGCTTTTGTTGTCAGTCAGATCAAGAGAGAGACGAGCCAACGTCTCCACCGCTGCACAGAAACCAGAGCTGCTTTCAGCACACATCACTTTTTACCACGTTCAAAGCCGTACCGTCATTTTGATTCTTCCTTTCAATCACCTCCTTTCCTCTGCTTTCAAGGATGTTCTTCAGAAAAAAAATATTTCTCTATTCCTTCAAGTGTGTACTTGCATTCAGTATTTAGGCCCTGCAGAGCAAAATCCTCTCAATGGCTCCACGGTGGTTTGAGAGACAAAGGGAGGACAGCTGAATGAATCGGCAGAGCGTGTGAATCACAGACGGGCGGTTGGATTTTATGTCATCGCGTTCGGTTTACAATGTGGACACGAGCATAGACTTGTTGCTGTTAATTATTTATAGAAATAAATATGTGGTGTGTTAAGGAGTGCAACTGTGTGACCCAGACTGAAGGGACGTTGACAGTGTTTCCTATGAGGAATGAAAGATTAATCCACTGATTTTTTCGAATAGCTTCCTGAATAACAAACCATCCTCAGCAATTTGAACAATTCAGAAAATATTTTAATTTCATAAAAAGTAAAATTTCAGTACTTTTAAATTTTTGAAAAAAACAAACAATCGTAATGGAAAAACTACCAAAAAATGTATTGAACTTTTAACTATTTAACTATTGGGCTACGCAATGAAAAATAAAATTTCAATTTTTATCGGTGATCTAATTGGCGTACAACGTTCAACAATCGTCCTTCGTAACAAAGTAGATCATCTTTCACTCGCTCTACATTTCCGCCCAAATAACTCAGGAAAATGCACCGTCCCCAAATGCCCAAACACCTAACAAGATGAACGCTGAGCAAGAACTCTGTGCATTAGAGAGAGGGAGTGCATCCTGGTTCTGGCAGTCTCGTTCAGATGGGCTCATCCCTTCACAGACTTTTCATTGAATAAAGCTCATAATGATTTGTGAAGCCAAAGCTTACACAAGGCCAAAAAATTGATAGCTGTGTACTCACTCTGAATTGCAGTCAGGGACCTCAGCACTCACGGTGCCAAGAGTGCTGACCTTGGCAGACATGAAAGGGAAAAGAGAAAAGAGATTTATTTTATCCACACATCTTTATCCGAGTGTAGCTTCAGAGGTGCTTTAACGTGAAACTTAATGCTGCACTATGTAAGGGCATTAGGTGATGTTGAACATGGAAATCTGTGCTCCCACGCTTTAGTTACTTAGTCCATTAAAGCTACTTAGTGTTGACAGCAGTACCCAATAATTCTTCAGCTCTTTCAAGTGTTTGAAGGTTACCACTAAATTAAAAATGCATCTAAATTCAATTTATCCGTCCCGAGCCACTTACAAGCTCATTCGGTGGTTTAATCTATCTTTTTTCTTTTTCTTTTTTTTTTTTTCAATGTAGACATGTTAGATATTTCGAATTAGCGATCCCATAAATGCCAATTAAGACTTTCATTACCACGAATAATAATCAAAGCTGGCGATTGAACATATCGATCGAACAAACGACCTTTGGCCACGTAGGTTCAAACGGCGTCTGCTCTGATTCAGTTTTTGCCGGTTTTGTGTGTGTGCGGCGGTGCTGGTCTTAGTCCCGCCCCTTCCAGTCTGCTCGCAGATATCAGCAGCGTGTCACAATCAACCGATATTAAAATACGCAATGAGCACAATAATACAACACCGTAATCAGTTCAGCAACACGTCTGACTCGAGGGGCCTGACACGATCCGTCAACCACACACACACATGATTTTCATGCAATATAACACATGGGTGGAAAATAGTATTTTTATTGTAGAGGAAGAGGAGCAGGCGAGCAGAAGGAGGAGAATAAGATGGAAGATACAGACCGGCACTGTAGAAATACATGTCAACAACTGTCAGTTGATTGGAATGTATCATTCATTTTGACTCGTGTGTTTGTCTGTCTGTCTGTCTGTGCGTGCGTGTGTGTGCGTGCGTGTGTGTGCGTGTGTGTGTGTGTGTGTGTGTGTAGGTGCATGCTGACAGTCTGCTACCATCTATTCTCATTACCTGCCTGTCTGCCTGTACCAAGCTGATTTCTCTCTTGGTCGTTTGCTTGGTCGTCCCTTGGTACAGCTCCTGAGTGTGTTCACTGTTGCATTTCTCTGTCAGAAGAGCGAGAGACGTAGCAGACACGGAGAAAGAAACAGAAAAGTGGTTTCACTCCAGATGGTTGTCTGGTGCAGGACAGTGAGACTGAGTCAGTTTCAGAAGACGGACGGGGGAGAGATGAAGTGTGTGGCAGTTCAGCTGAAGAGAGAAAATTAGGGAGAAAGCGAGAGCAACAGGAGAGAGAGAGAGCGAGAGAGAAAGAGTGGGGAAGGTCTTCCCTCATACATTTTGATGACACGGGCTGCTACCCCGCCGATCCCAGTGCTGTGACATTGCAGAGACATGCTGTGACATGCACGCGCACACACACACACAGTTTCTGCCTACCTGACAACTCGACACGGCTCTGCCTATCAGCGCTGACAAGGACATCCATCCTCGGTCCTGGAGAGACCGCACACTGTGGCCTTATGCACATGCAGCAGCGTTCAGCTAGGATGGCGCACCAGGCCAGCAGCACGGTGTCCATCACTGTCCAAGGGGACGTCAGGCGTCGGAGCCGAACGTGACCGGCACAAAGCTGTCAGGCAGGGTCAAAGGGAGCTCAGCTACATAGGTGGTGGTTTTTTCATCCGGCTCATCGGACTGAACCACGCTGCAGCCTCGGCCTCTTCTCAATGGGCCCAGACAGTCAGTGAAATGAGGATAAGTCTGGGTGAACAAAAAAATCTATTTGTCTGCTCCGAGGTGGCCCTTTTCCAGTGCCCGGTCTCCCAGCCCAAGGCCAGAGGGCACGTAGGTCAAATCATAACGCGTGACACTAAGGGAAGCTCTTTTTTTTACCCCCGCAATGTGTTAAGTTGTGGTTCAGTTTTTACAGGAACCTTAGGAGGCCTGTGGTTACTTCACAGTTACTGTTTATATTTACAGATCATTTGCTCTTTGCTATCGCTACATTCTCCTCTGAATAATACTCCTCAAAGGAAAAACCAACTTCAACGTAGCTTCATGGCCCAAAAGGATGGATCCCCCGAAAAAAAAGAAAGAAAATCACTGATAAATCTTTGAATCTTTACTGTGAAGTTGAATGTCTGAGTGCTGCAGGCTGTCCTGGCTCTGAGCGTAATCAGAGCTGGAACCAGTCTGGAACGTTCTTCTTTGGTGGTGGATATTAAATTGTTCCGAGTTGCTTCTGATGATGAGGATTGTGCTTGTGCTCAATGGGCACGAGGCAGAACTAGTGAGCTCGCTATCCAACACGCCAATAAGGGGCAAGGTATCGACTGCGTCGATGACAGGAGCTGCAACTAACCATTATATTTATAATTGGCTAATCGAATGATAATTTGAACAATGAACTGACGATTGGTTAATTGACCAATTGGTCTTTTAATGCAAATAATAAAGAATAGTTTGTAATCGACTATTCAGCTCAAACCATCTTTTGAAAACCTTTTAACTACCTTCACAGGTAAATAAAAATATTTCGACAAAAATAAATTAGCCTCTTAAAATGGTAAATAGTTTAATTTTTTTGGATAGAAAATATCAGAAATAAAATCTACACGGCTACATTACAGATAAAAATACACGAGGGTTTCAGCATAAAAAGCTTTGAAACGCTTAAAGAAGAATTTGGACCTGAATTTGAAGACAGGATGAGGTAATTTCCTAAAATAATCAGGAAATAACAGAACAATACCATGCAGCTTTCATTACAGAGAGACGTCGTTTTCAAACAGAAGCTTTATTCTCTTTGTTTACACGTTTTTGTCATAAGTGGATGCCAGTAAGGATTCGTCTACCCCGTTACTGTGGACCGTGACATCTGTCTCGTGGTCATAGTCGGAACGCTTCTCATCGTGATGCTTTGTTTATGCTTCATCAACCGTGTTTGCGGTTAAACTCCGGTTATGCCTTCTGGTTGTCCCAAAACATTACCCGAGGCACACACCCCCACGCGTATCTACAAGAGTAAGCGAATTATGATTGACGAGCAGAGAATAGATAGTATGTCAGCGGGATGACGGCGTCAGACGAAGGGCCTAATGGTGTTGACCGGTGGTTGAGAGTGAGATGGAGATTGACTGAGTAACTGGCAGACAGAGAGAATCAGATAAGATTAGATGATGAAGGAAACCATTTGTTATTCAGTCAGTCATTATGGTGCAGATGGTTTCAGGTGATTACACATTTACACATTTACACATTAATTTGCAATTTGGCTGCTCAGGTTTGTGTCCACGTGCAGCTTCAGCGTTGGTTTCATGCTTCTTAGTCGGCCGTCTTTACGCATTTTTACTGGACTGTGTACATTTTCCACAGGGTGAAATCCAGGAAGATTCAGGAGTGATGGAAGGAGGAGATCCAGGAGGATTCAGGAGCGATGGAAGGAGGAGATCCAGGAGGATTCATGAGCGATGGAGGGAGGAGATCCAGGAGGATTCAGGAGCGATGGAGGGAGGAGATCCAGGAGGATTTGTTGTCCAACCATACAAACGGGTCAGAGGAGAAATGACTGGAGTTTTTGTTACAGTTTGAAGTTTAACAGGTCAGTTAGTGCACAAGGCAACGTAGGAGTATTCATACATATATAAATATACAGTATATATAAATATATCTCTGTATACAGTATATATAAATAAAGTCTGGCAGTTGAAGAGCGGAGGACTAAAACTTGATCCATCGTTCTTCTCTTTCAGGAAACACTGAAGAAGAGAAACGAGGCTTCGTTTGTCTGAGGAAAAACAAACAAACAAAAGATCAAACAAACAAAAAAATCCCTGTTAGTTTCGAAGTTATTCTTGTTCTCGCTCTAGTTCACTCACTCTCTCTCGCTCTCCCTCTCTCCCTCCCTGGCTCTTTCTCGTTCCCTCTCCCTCCCTCGCCCTCTCTCGTTCTCTCTCCGTCCCTCTCGCTCTCGTTCGCTCTAGCTCGCTCTCCCTCCCTCTTGTTCACTTTCGCTCTCCCTCCCTCTCATTCTCTCTCGTTCGCTTTCGCTCCCTCTCGCTCGCTCTCGTTCCCTCTCGTTCGCTTTCGCTCTCGTTCCCTCTCCCTCGCTCGCGTTCGCTTTCGGTCTCGTTCGCTTTCGCTCTCGTTCCCTCTCCCTCGCTCTCGTTCCCTCTCCCTCGCTCTCGTTCGCTTTCACGTTCCCTCTCGTTCGCTCGCATTCGCTCTCGCTCTCGTTCCCTCTCGTTCGCTCGCATTCGCTCTCGCTCTCGTTCCCTCTCGTTCGCTCGCTCTCGTTCTCGTTCGTTCTCGTTCGCTCGCTCTCGTTCGTTCGCTCTCGTTCCCTCTCGCTCTCGCTCGCTCTCGTTCCATCTCGTTCCCTCTCGTTCTCTCTCGTTTGCTCGCGTTCGCTCTCGTTCCCTCTCGCTCGCGTTTGCTCTCGCTCTCTCCCGTTCCCTCTCGCTCCCGTTCCCTCTCGCTCACGTTCCCTCTCGCTCACGTTCCCTCTCGCTCACATTCCCTCTCGTTCGCGCTCCCGCTCTCGTTCGCTCTCGCTCGCGTTCGCTTTCACGTTCCCTCTCGTTCGCTCGCTCTCGTTCACTCTCGTTCCCTCTCGTTTGTTCTCGTTCCCTCTCGTTCGTTCTCGTTCGCTCGCGTTCGCTCTCGCTCACGTTCCCTCTCGCTCGCTCGCGTTCCCGCTCTCGCTCGCTCGCGTTCGCTCTCGCTCACGTTCCCTCTCGCTCGCTCGCGTTCCCGCTGTCGCTCGCTCGCGTTCGCTTTCGTTCGCTCTCGTTCCCTCTCGTTCGCTCGCTCTCGTTCCCTCTCGTTCGTTCTCGTTCGCTCTCGTTCTCGCTCTCTCTCTCGCGTTCGCTCTCGCTCTCGTTCCCTCTCGTTCGCTCTCGCTCGCGTTCGCTTTCACGTTCCCTCTTGTTCGCTCGCTCTCGTTCCCTCTCGTTCGTTCTCGTTCCCTCTCGTTCGTTTGCTCTCGCTCT
>OMNV01020169.1:0-25113 GCA_900303265.1 Brotula barbata | reverse complement strand
TGATCGGAGAAGGTCTGGTTCCGGGTCCGGTTCTGGGTATGGTACCGTTTTCTTGTTCGGAGAAGGTTAGGTTCCGGGTTCAGTTTGGGTCGGTTATGGGTTAAGGTTCGGGTCGAGTTCGGGTATAGGTCGGTCCGAGTTAGGGTTAGGGTTAGGGTTAGGGTTAGGGTTAGGATTAGGGTTAGAGTTAGGGTTTGGGTTATAGTTAGGGTTAGGGTTAGGGTTAGGGCTAGGGTTAGAGTTAGGGTTAGGGTTAGGGTTAGAGTTAAGTTTAGGTTTAGGGTTAGAGTAGGGTTAAGGTTAGGGTTAGAGTTAGGGTTAGGGTTAGGGTTAGGGTTAGGGTTAGATTTAGGGTTAGAGTTAGGGTTAGGGTTATAGTTAGGGTTAGAGTTAGGGTTAGGGTTAGGGTTATAGTTAGGGTTAGGGTTAGGGTTAGAGTTAGAGTTAGGGTTAGGGTTAGGGTTAGAGTTAGAGTTAGGGTTAAGGTTAGGGCTATGGCTAGGGTTAGGGTTAAGGTTAGGGTTAGGGCTATGGTTAGGGTTAGGGCTATGGTTAGGGTTAGGGCTATGGTTAGGGTTAGGGCTATGTTAGGGTTAGGGCTATGGTTAGAGTTAGGGTTAAGGTTAGGGCTATGGTTAGGGTTAGGGTTACGGTTAGGGTTAGAGCTATGGTTAGGGTTAGGGCTATGGTTAGGGTTAGGGCTATGGTTAGAGTTAGGGTTAAGGTTAGGGTTAGGGCTATGGTTAGAGTTAGGGTTAAGGTTAGGGTTAGGGCTATGGTTAGGGTTAAGGTTAGGGTTAGAGCTATGGTTAGGGTTAGGGCTATGGTTAGGGTTAGGGTTAAGGTTAGGGTTAGAGCTATGGTTAGGGTTAGGGTTAAGGTTAGGGTTAGGGCTATGGTTAGGGTTAGGGTTAAGGTTAGGGTTAGAGCTATGGTTAGGGTTAGGGTTAAGGTTAGGGTTAGAGCTATGGTTAGGGTTAGGGTTAAGGTTAGGGTTAGAGCTATGGTTAGGGTTAGGGCTATGGTTAGGGTTAGCATTAGACTTAAGAGATATGTTATCAGGACGGATAAATTAATCACTTTGTGCTAAAAATGTACGTAAAATTAATTAGTCTGTCATGCCATCTATCAACTACATAAGTGGGTAATGCATGAAATTACCCATCATAAAGGCAGTTAAGGTTTCAAATCGTAAAATAATAATAATAACAATTCAGTAACAGGAAGTAATCACACGGGAGCTTATCAGAAGTAATCAAAAGAGAGGAGCTAAAGGCTCTTTATACCAGAAATGAAGAAAGAACGAAACTCAGAGAAAAAGTGAGCAACACTACATCTAATTTGTTGTACACACACACACACACACACACACACACACACACACACACACACACACACACACACCTGCAGGAAAATGAGAGCGAGAGAGAGAGAGCGCACAACAGCTGTGTAAACTGATAAGCAGAGCTCGAGATGCAAAGAGAAAGGACTAGAAGACTGTGTGTGCTTCCCAAGCCAGTGAGAGAGTAGACAAAGCCATCCTGGAGATACAGGATGCACCAAAGTAAACAGCCGACATTCACCGTGTAAATGTTTGTCATTTAAAGTTAAACCGTGGCGTATTGCATTAATGTCTGTATCTGAATAGCTTTCAGGACCCATTGTACTCTACTTTCGGTGTAAATTGTATTCTGCATTTGATCATATGTGCTCATTTTTATTGACTCTTGTATGTATCTGTCTGTGTGTGTGTGTCTGTCTGTCTGTGTTTGTGTGTTTGCTCTCGTGATCTCTGTTCCTAGTGGATATCTGGTCAGTGGGGTGCATCATGGGAGAAATGGTGAAGGGGAGTGTCATCTTCCAAGGCACGGACCGTATCCTTCACTGCTCTCTTGGTGTCTTTCCCACCCTCATTCGCCCTCCATTCATCAATGCCTTTGCTTTTTTTAATATGATTCAGTTCTGTTCGCTGTTCGGTTGCCATGTCTCAATGCAGCTGTTTTTTTTTCCATAACAAACATGTTGTCCAGATATCGACCAGTGGAACAAGGTGATTGAGGTTCTGGGAACGCCCAGTCTGGAGTTCATGAACCGTCTGATGGAGACTGTGAGGAACTACGTGATGAACAAACCACAGTATCCTGGTGTCAGCTTCGCAGAGCTTTTTCCAGACTGGGCCTTCCCTTCTGACTCAGAACATGACAAGCTGAAAAGTAAGAATTATTAGCCCTCTGATATACAATACTTCCATTTGGTTATCTTCAATTCTTGCAATTACATTATTGAAGTAAAACAGACATTGGTATGTTGAGATAAAGAGATATTTAGAGCCAGAGATGAACACATGAACATCCTGTGAGATGTTACCCAACACTGCCAGAGGAAGTAATCAATTCCCATAAAGGCCACTTAAATCAAATGATGTCATAGTCATGTTTCTACAGCAACTGCCCTTCCTTTGTTGCCACAACAGCAGGCCAAGCGAGGGACCTGCTGTCCAAAATGCTGGTCATCGACCCCGAATCCCGCATCTCTGTAGAGGAGGCCCTCAATCACCCCTACATTCATGTGTGGTACGACCCTGCGGAAGCTGATGCGGTGAGGAGACTGGTCCACCTGAGACAGATCAATGGTGTCACTCCAAACAATGCTGTCTGTGTGTGTGACCTTGATTTGAAATATGTCTTTGCTTCACAGCCTCCTCCCCAGATCTCAGATAAACAGCTGGAAGAGAGGGAACACACCATCGAACAGTGGAAAGGTTGGACACACTGCCCTCTAGGGAAATCTATCAGTAGTTCAGCCTGCAATAATCCTCGCTTTGCATTTTAATTACAGCTTCATAGTGAGAACACAATGATGGCTATCATTAATTTCCTGCCTCTCCACAGAGCTCATTTATGAAGAAGTAATTGACTGGGAGGAAAGGAACAAAAATGGACTGATGAAAGAAGATTGTTCAGGTAAATTTGCCTCGTTTGCCTCCTGTTTGTTGTATGCCAATATGCTCCTGCAAATACCTGAACTTTGCATCTATTGGTCCGTGTATCAGATGTGGTGTCAGGGTCAGCCTCCCAGTCCTCATCTGCCAATGACATCTCTTCCATGTCCACGGAGCACACCCTGGCCTCGGACACAGACAGCAGCAGCATCGACACACTGACGGGGCCGCTGGACGAGAGCCAGTGAAGTCTGCCTCAGCTCCCCCACCCCCTCTCCTGTATACCATATCCAAATATTGGTTCGCCTCGGCTTATCTTTGTCTTTCTTTTGTTTTCTCGCTAGTCTTTTCCTGTTGTTGTTACCCTCAACAAATTGATTTTGTATTTTGTTTTCCTGTGTGATCTCGTGGGCCTTTCTTGAACCTCTTTTCAGCTTCCAACCTTCATTTGGGGCCGCTGCCTA
Organism: Brotula barbata; assembly: GCA_900303265.1. Taxonomy (NCBI): domain Eukaryota; kingdom Metazoa; phylum Chordata; class Actinopteri; order Ophidiiformes; family Ophidiidae; genus Brotula; species Brotula barbata. The sequence goes on along the minus strand of OMNV01020169.1, from coordinate 21,708 downwards.
GAGGTCCCAACTCTGCCATATTTTGGTTTTTCATGCTGGCTTTAACATATGCCCCCGTTAAGATTTTCAGATTACCAGGAGTGGATGGGGGATTGTTGTTCATTCTGTATGCCTGTGTTTTAATAGTTTTATTTTTTTTTAGATGTAGATGTCATCAACCGAGACACACTGAACATAGATCACAGATGCCCGCTGCTCTCCTGCATGTTATAGTTAAACGAAAAAACGCTTACAATAAGCTGATCGCACAAACCATCCGATGATCAAACACGAAGCCACAGTTTGGTCAAGCCGTTATCTTGCTAGCAGTATTGCAGTGACCCACCCCTGGTGGTGCTTTCCACACAGTGTTTTTTTTGTAATGAATTGACTAGAATGATGTGGATTTTCAGCTTTTACTCCTCATACCCAGGGTTAACTGTGGTTGCAGTGTTACAGTTTTATTTCCTGATATAATGTACTGTATGTAACGATGTCATCATCTGACCCTCATTGTGGATGTAGAGCATTTGATTACAAATAGGTGAAGTGTGTTTGTTTTAAGAAATTAAGTGTACCTGTAGAACTGTATATTGCAATCACCCCATTTGACGTCACGGTACTGACTATCAGTGTGTATATCAAAAAGAACATCATAATCCTGTAAATTTGAGAGGGAAAAGATACATGTAGTTGTATTTATTTTTTTTGTTCTTGCAAAATGTTGCACACAATCACATCGGGGCCCATGGAAATCAAGGCAATTGTCAAAGCATTTAATTCACAACCCAATGCATGGGCCGCTACTACTTTAAACCATTCCATTTGTACTGGAACAATAACAAAACCGATCACACGTCATGTAGAACACATCAAAATGCAGTAAAACATGAATAATGGTGTTTAATTTGCATGGTGGCATTAAGGATGCCCATAAGTTCTTGGTATTAAGAGACGTCTGTCCAGCTTCTCACACAGCACCGTCATGGTTCTGCCTGTTTGAGCGATCTTGTATTTTTTTTTCCTTGTATGCCTATAGGTGTGTCTGTTATTTATGTACCGTGCAGCACTCTCCTCCTTTAGCTCCTTTGAATTCTTGACGACAGCAATCACCCTGTCTGTAAAGATAAAGTTTGTGGAAGGAAGATGGCTTAGCAATACAAAGCAAAGAGTTCACGCCGTGGAATTTGTGCTGAATCCTGAATGGAGATCTGGACCCTGCAGGGCTGGATTGAGACTTTAAGATGAACCTTGGGGAATGGACTATGGAACTGCTTATTACAGACGGAATACATAGTGTGATGGACACGGATGAAAATATGACACTATGGCGTCGTTGAACAGTAAAGCACCAGATTGTACACTGTTTTCCTTTTTTTAAAAAAAATACAAACACAAGCTTATTCATTCAGTCATGCCTTAAATGACCGGAGGAGTCAAATCTCATTGGATTACTGTGCATACAATTCTCAGAACATCTTATACGTTTACCAACTTTTAAAAACAGCTCCATTGTATACACTGTACATCTCACATTTATGCAATTTGTTTCTCCTTTTACTTCCAAAGATGTCCTGTAATTGCAATGACAACACTTTATCACTTGGCCAACATATTTTGCCTTTACTCAATAAAGTGAAATTCAGTGAATATTTCTCTGTGATGTTTTCCAAATTTTCTCTGACTCTTAAAGTGATACTGAAGCATTATTACTCACTCGTTTTTGTAAATTGGAGTATTTATGGCTGTATTTGCTCTTACCTTACCAGGTTACTTCCATCTGTGCCCTGTTGGCCTCGGGGTCCAATCAAAGCCTACAGACATGGTAAGTGAACGGCAAATCTCATCAAAAGTTTTTTGCCAGTGACCTCATGGAAATTTTGTAAAATTCCTTTAGTATTACTTGGATGAACAGAAACAACAGAGAAGCAAAATGAATCAGTCTTGCACCTTCCTCCTCTCTCACCTCCCACACACTGTTTGTACCGTCATCATTCACACACTGTCCGCTCTTTCTCAAAAGCTCTTCACAATGCACTCTGTTTTCTTGGCTTCATTGTTGAGCTCTCCAAATGTGTCAAAAAATTGCTCCATCTCCTTCTGCAGTGCTGCGTTGCGGACATCGGCAGAGATCCTGGCCCTTTCACACTCCACGATCTTCGCCTGGACGGCGTGGTACCAGTGCCGCTGCTGTATTAGGTTCGTCCTCAGTCGAATGACCTCAACCTGTAGCTCTTCGTTCCTCTGCTCCAGGCTGAGCATGAACACATGGGGAGGAAGGATGGAAAGACAAAATACACAATTAAAAAATGTCTGCTAATTTCTGCTTTCTTGTGAACCACGGCAGGTAATGCTGGAAATTTCCTCTCGCCGGTGTCAACAAGGATCCCTGACTTCAGCCTGGCTCGCGCTATATCAGTAATGAATGAGGTATGTGTTTGTGTCGAGGTCAGCATGGGCTCTTAAATTAGCTCTCTTTTCAGTACCATGAGCCATTTCTGTATAGGTCAACTGCATGCACGGTGCTATTTTATTTTAAATCAAAGCCATGTAACCACAGGGTCCAGGCCTACAAATGGGCCCTGTTCATCTGTGGAGTATATATGGGAACCAATGGAACGGATTTTTAAGTTCACCCGTAGTTGTTCATGGGAACAGTAAGCAGTTCTCAGGGATCCGAACATTTGTTGGAGCACTGGGAACTAAACAGGATATGGGGTGAGGCAAAGGTCAAGAGAGTGACCAGTGTTGAGTCCACACACACATATACACATACTTCCCGGACCCTCATATGTTGTGCTAAAATTTTAACAAATTTTGCACCTGCCAAATGCTATACAGAGTAAATGACTTGTAACAGCATTCATTTATTTTGTCCATGAGGACAAGGACTTTCTTGCAGCTACAAAAATGAAAAGGAATATCTATTTTGAACAATGAAAAAACAAGTTCCACTTTGTTTTTTTTTATTTCATGAATGACTGAATGGAAGAAAAAGGATTGAATCCCAAATGAAATATGCTGTTGTTATGCCTTTGTTGTTATCTGCTTTTATTTTGTGGATGCAGGAAGAGGAAAAAGTCTTGTCTGAACATTTCTATGGACAAAATAAAAGTTTCTCATCATTTCATTGACGTAATCCTCCGTGTTACAGTTAAAATTTGGTATACTGCGGTTTTGTCTGTTTTCAGAGATAAAAATATATTTATAATCAAAAATCAAATAACATCAAAATTACAACAGATTACCTGAGTATTCGTTCCTCGTACTCCTCTCTTTGTCGGACTATCTGCTGCTGCAGGTTGGTGAGGAGGCTCCGCAGGGCGCTGGCTGAGGGGTCGGCCGGTGGTACAGGCGGAGGCTCCCTAGAAGACCAGGTTGGCGGCTTTGGATGCTGGATTTCTGCTAGTGGACACAGGGTCTGACACCCAGTGTAGCTTATTTGAGGGGGTCTTGCTGCAAGCTGCTGAGGAGGTGAAAGTTTGGGAGTCGGGAGTTGGCGATGCGACAAAGGCTCCCCATTTTTGAAATTACAGTAAACTGAATCCACCTCAGACTCTGGTTTATCGGCCTTTTGCTGGTCTGGATTTTGGTCCTGGTTGTGTCCAGTGTTGGAGTCACCTCCAGCCAGGATGATCTCACGTGAGGACCAGGAACTCTTCTCTCCAGTGGACCGTTCCTCCTCTGTCAGGTCCTGGCTTGGGGCAGGAGCCCATGCATGGTGTATCTGCTCCTGCCATTGATTTTGGAAGTTTGTTTCCATGGTTATGTACTCCTGGATGCTGTCTGGGGTTGAGGCTTCAGGAAGGTTATCATAGACAGACAGTGCACTGGCGTGCTCCTCACTTTGTGATGGGCTGGGGCTCTGGTCTCTCTCCTCTCCTCTGTTCTGTACCTCCCCTCTACCACCCTCTTCTCCTCTCTCTCTTCCTCCTCTTGTGTCTATGTCTGTGGCCCGCTCTGCGTCCCAGTCCCGTCTTTCCAGGCCTCCTCTCCAGCTGCAGTAGCTGTGATCTGGCCAGGCGCCAGGCCCCCTGCCCCCCCTTACAAGTGTGGGAACCTCAGCCACAGCTAGGGCCATAGCAGGCAGAGGGCCATAGGGGTCTGGGAGTCTGGTTACACCGGGGCAAGGACCTCTACTCTCCATTTCCATTCCCCTGAGCCTGCCTTTCCCTTTCTGGGCATAGACTGGGTAGTAGTTGTCATAAAGGGGGTCTGTGGAGCAAGAGCTGGCTGTCGTGGGGGTCTCAGCAGGAAGACAGTGCAGCTCCATGATCCAAGCAAGCACATGGGGGTGCTGAGTCTTAGGTAACCGCCCTCCCCTCCTCCGTCTGCTGTATCCTGGGCTTCAGCCTCTGGATTGTGGATTTGTGAGCGTGGTATGGAGCCTCCCTGGTGCTCGTGCCAAGAAAGTGGTGATGAGTCTCGGGGAGAAGAAGGTGTAGGAGCACTCCTCCCCTTGGCTGCTTCTCTGCTGTGCCCTTCACACACACTGTCTAATGGAAGTCAGGTTGTAGCGTGGGTGTAGCCGGCTCAGACCTTGTGTGTGTGTGTGTGTGTGTCCCTGTGTGTGTCCCTGTGTGTGTCTTTAAGCAGGACTGACATCAGCTGTTGCTTTAGCACAGCTTCTGAGGGAGGGACCAGGGTGTAATATAGTCAGGCTCATTCCTAAAGACAGTCACACATAACTGCAACCACAGAAATAGACGGTGGTCCGAGCACAAAGTGTGAAACAGACACAATGAACCCCAGACGAGTGAAATCTACACACATAAAATATGAAACTCTCCATAAATGTAACGGTTAACCTCATCATTTGATGGACCATTAAACACGTCAAGGAAGTGACACAGTTATGCTGATCTGTCCTGCGTGATGAAATCTATTGGCTCTTGGGTTTGCTCTTCTCTATCCATATTAACTTTGCAGGATGTGTTAACAGCCTGTGCTGCAGACGGTGTGTGTGTGTGTGTGCCACCGTGGAGTCTCCTGTTATAAATGTGCCTCCTCTGTGAGAGCTGAGAGACTCCTCCCGGTTTCAGCCGGGTGAAACGTTACACCATCACTCCGTTTATCAAATCACAGCGGTTGCAGATTCAGCTTGCACGTTATGGCGGAGAGGATCACTCCGACCGATGTTCAATGGGTGTTTTATAGGGGGGCAAGTGAGAGGCATGATGGGATGGTGGGAGAGGTGGCACAAATTGCACTTGCGCTCACGCTACCACTGTGGAATTACAACATATGACCTTTAGATGGTGCTGCAGGTCACTTTGTGAGGCTTTGGGTTTTAAATGGGCGGTGTACCTCCATTATGTTGTGTAGACCAGCTCCATGCTTCAGTGATGTGATGCTACACTCTCCATATGAATTAGACTTAAAGCAGCCACACTTTGAAAAGATCCACACTGAAATGTGATAATGTAAGCATAGTAGTAATTACCAGTTTATCCACGATAAATTAAATCCACATTTTTCACCCTTTCTCCCTATTTAATTTAATTTCCAGACCATTTTTAAGTCCCAGTGAAAGTTTTTGGAGCACTGCTGATCCATCTAACATCCCACTGCTGGTCCTTCATTGAGATGATCCTACACAAGATCCACAAGCAAGGACACGCCTCCTCGATCAGAAGAAACATCTGTACTGTCTTCTTTCTCACTTTGTCCTTAAATGGCCTCTGCAGCTGCGTGGGAGGAAGTGACATCACGTTTTTAGGCATGTGTGCTGCTGCTGGATGCTTGATTTTGGCGTACCCCAGTGAGCTGAGAACAAATTGTTCCATCAGAACCTTGGGCTGTGGCTGCAACACAACACGCGCTGCAAAACTTGGGTGATGCCTCAGTACACGGATCAGTCGGTTGTCTTTGAACGCTGATAAAACTCTGCTCTTATCTGTCCAATGGAAATCAGTGTCCTTCAAAGCTGCACAAAGAGTCTTCTCCTTGTGTGTTCAGAACAAATACTGTAAGAGGATTTCACTGCTGCTGGATGGAGACCAGTGTGTGTGTGTGCGCGTGTGTGCGTGTGTTACCGTAGCAGAAAAGGCTCTTCAAAGTCCCTTCCACACCAGACACTGTTTTTTTCCTGCTTCTTCCTAAACCTTCACGAGTGGCAAAGAAACCCGTTGATGGACAGCCTCTCCGCCTTTAAACTCTCGACCCCATGACTCACTGCAGCTGGAGGTGAAGCTCCTTCCAAGACTGCTATCACCCCGGCTCTTTTTCTTCTCCCTCATCCCTCTCCACTTCCTGTACATCTGCATAGTTGTTTGTAGCCATGACGACGGGATCCATGGCAACGCACATCCCCATGGTTCTAAATAATAAAGGTGAAAAAATGAAGGAGAGGAGGGAGTGATGGAGAGTAGGTAGGGCTCGGTGGCTATTTTTGACTGCGTCTCCGTGGGGCCCTTGTTAACAAGAAACAGGATCGGTCTATTAACAGGAGAGGCTTCACGCTGCTGCTCGTAGAGAGGTATAGGAAATACAGGTCAGGAAAAGTTAGGCTGTGTGTGTGCTGCGGTGCGCAGGAGTGATAAGAAAAATAGCATGATGTGATGATGTTTGGCTCCATGCAGGTGTTTTGGGGAGATTAACATCCCCAACTGTCTCTCTCTCTCTCTCTCTCTCTCCTCTGATCCCCAACCTCTGCGTGTGTGCATGCTTTCAAGCCACGGTGCTACCTGAGCAGATTATACACAATTTCTCCGCCGCATACTTACGTTTTGCTAAGCCAAACACGGTTTCTATTTCAGCTGCCCGTCGCTTCGGTGGCTCTCACCCAGGCGACAAAAACGCCGCGGCGCACCGAGCCCGCCTGCAATGCTGCTAAAAGTTATTCACAACTAATTTGGCTCAGGGATGAGGGCCGTTATTTTGCAGAGTTTTGCAAAAGATGAATATCTATCTAGTCACTGTTTTGAATGGATGATACCGGGACTCTATTATATTATAAAAAAGGTATAACAATAACTCAGAAGACAGGTTTAATTTGTTTTAATTCTCTGGGCATCGGAAGTTCCACTGATGGTATACCTGCAACAGTTTAAGAACCATGGTTTAGCGAAATCTGGGCCTATTGCAGCTGTGAATGTACATGTGGCTGTTGTTTGTGGCTGTGATGACATCATATTCACAAAATTGACTCATTAATATATGTCTGTGAATTGCGATTTCTCATCACCACTCCCTCTATACCACTTTGTTGCATTTCTTGCAGTAAGTGTGTATTGTGAGCCACACACAAATCGGTGATATTACGAGTACCTACCTGCGATGACTAAGTTTGTTGTCTCTCGAAGACGATCCCACACACTTCTACACACTGGTAATATGTGCCTTTGGCATCTGTGTGTGGGTAGAATCCCCTGCTTCCATGCTTGATTGGATTACGTGGATTTTTAAATATGTCTGCAGTGTATACATTTCAATTAAAATCCTCTGCATTTAACTTTTGACCTCGTTACGCCCGTGAATGAGGCTCCCCAGCCTGTGCGGTTTTCTGAGAGCTCGTATCGTTTATGTCCTGATTAGCTGTCATCTCTCAGGACAGCAGTGGGATGTAGTGTACATTATATATTTGTTTGCAGCAGGGTTTTTTTTCCCTCTCTCATTATGGAACATCACGTGTTTTGACAGTCAATTAACAGAGCTGGCAGAGTTACCATGGGAACAACTTTTTTTTTTTTTAGCATACACAGGAGAGATGCTGTCTGAAGCAACACCTTTAATAACCAACCTGTCCAGATCCACTCATGCTTGTGTTATATTTATACATGCAACCGGCACTTTGTGTCACGAGGATTCTTGGCGTAGTTCTTCTTGCTGGAGAGCGGCAAGACAGATGTTTGCTTCGCTCGTGCTGTGAATTAAATGGAATTAAGGAGAATTCTGATGCAGATCGCCTTTGTTCCAGTAAGGCTGTTAGAGTGTCCAGATTTGTGGGTGAGCTGAGGAGGAAGAGGGGATAAGGCAGGTTGTTAAGGACACCTTGGATGAAGAGGATGGATTAGGAAAAGTGAAATGGAAGGAGTGTGGATATCAAGTAGGGTAGAGTAGAAGAGGCCCAAGGCCAGAGGATTGATGGTAAAAAAAGAAACAGTCCTGATTTGATGACTTATTCAGTGTTTCACTTGTGCTTCCTTCCAAGGATGTCTCTGAAAACGAGCATGTTTGAAGTGTTTGCGTGTGTGTATAGTGGTGTGTCTGTCACTGGGGAGAGGTAGGTGGAGAGGGAGGAGGGGGCGATAAAGGGTGGATAGACGGAGTAGATCTCCTCAGGCAAGGACAGGGAGCAAATCTGAGGTATCAGTAACCAAAGGGCCTCCTGGTGGTGTTTTACGTTCGATTAGTGAAAGGAAGGAATCGCAAAAAGAAGTCGAGAAGGCAAAACACATGGAAGGAATCAATCAAATGAATAAATGCAGCAGAGCAATGTTTCTCAATGGTGTTCGTGGCCCAAACGTTTCCAACTTGCCACTTGAAAAAGTGCGATGGAACAGTAGTAGAACTGAAATTCTGACATCCGGCATTGTAGCATTTCTCTTCAGTCCTCCCGCACCTGACTGGGTAAATCAGCGGACTCCCTTTGACCAGGTGATCTTGATTGGCTAACCATGAATAATTTAGCTAATTTAGTATGAAAAAGATGTTTTGTTGTGGTACCTCGGAAAAATCCAACAGCCTACTTTCACCTTTAGGAGTCTCAGGTTGGATCTCCCAGTTCTCCTGACTAAAACAAAGCGAGATGACACAGTGCACTTATTAGGACATAAGTTTGCTTGAGGATGCATCTAAAGTCCAGGAAGCGCGTTAAAAATGCACCATTAGACATCTGGGAATCAGAGAATAAATCAATGAATGGTGAAAATAAAACTTAAGAAAAGTTTTCCGGGGATTATCCAACCTTCCCACACAGGCTCCTAATGGGCAAACTGATACCTGACAGATTCACAGATTAATGCAAGGACTCACTGTGCTGACTGTCAGCATCCGTGTGTGTGTGTATGTGTGTGGTTAAACACACATTTGAAACACGTCCAGTTTGCACAGAGCACTGGAGAGCTCAGCTCATTGGCTAGTCATGTGGTTACCAATGGCAACAGGCCTGGGATAGCTGATGGGGTCTGGGAGAGTAAACAAAGGGAGGATGGGATGGACCGATGTGAGGGTCCGAGGTCAGCAGTGTGGATTGCGTGTGCATTATCACACCCCCCCCACACACACACACACATACATACAATACATCACATTCATTTCTGTCGTGTAAACGTACGGACAACAATCTTTTATATTCCCATTATTCTTGTCGTGTGTATCTGTGTGTGCCAGTGCTGAGACAGCAGTGTGTGTGTATACTGCACAAGTTAGTGGGCCTTCAGACATCATGTAAATCACTGGATTTACCCAAGGTCTGTTTATGCTCACACACAGCCACAGCTCATATTTATTTATACAGCTGATTCACACTCCGATAACAACTGATGGCTGTTCGACGGCGAGATACTGGGGCAGCACACACACACATCTGCGAATCCCAGTAATCCCATCAACAATTCCAGCAGTAATATTTGAACTGTGTGTGGGTGTGTGTGTGTGTGTGTGTGTGCGCACAGTAGATTTGATCTCCTTGCCAGGGCTGCCATGCTCCCACCCCCCTCGGAGAGCCGTGGAAGAAAGTCGTTTCCGTGCTGTTGACACAGTAAACAGAGAGGACCTGGGCCTCGCTGTTATTAGAGCCACTCCTGTATCTCAGCCGTCATCAGTCTACCACGTGCCCCATCAGCAGAAATGTTTCATAAAAAAAGAACGAGTTAAATATAAGAACAGAAAAGGGAAGTTCATAAAAGGGAAGACTCTTACGTTACGATTAAAACCACAAAACAAAGGCCCAGCTTTGTCCACTGGATCCAGATCCTTATTCGTAAGCAGACCACATTGAATATATTGATTGGACAAATTTGGCTGATACCCCTGGACCCAAATCCACACCAAAATTTAATTGGTTCCCTGGGCGATGCCCTCCGTCCCACCATATGTCTTACACACTGCTGAAAACAGAGCTCCCTGCTTCCTGTTGCTTTTTGTCTCCGTGGATCGCACACATTTAGACAGACAAACCTGACCAGACGTGGCAGTGCAGACGTCTGTAGCCAATACAATTACGGTAGGCAGAACGTCATAGAATTGAACTTAACTTATAAATACTCAAATTTAACGTGATGTCAGGGTGTCAGAATGTCAGAAGTACAACATTATGTCCACCAAGTAGCCTGGTTTGCCCGATATGACCTCATCACCACACTTAGGCAGTACCAAAATCACTTTCAGCTCAGTATCAATGAGGTATAAAAATGAGGTTTTACAATATAAATTATTATCGAGTCGATTTTCATTGATTGTTTTCATTACAGGTACCAATATTTGTTTCCAGACTTTAAATTTGCTGCCGCGATCAACGTGACTGACGATGACCTCGTTTCAACGGGACCACCGAACGCTGCAGAGAGCAGACAGGAAGGTAAGAAGATGAAGCAGGCTGAAAGTAACACGGAGAAGAGCCAGAGGCGTCACATGCTGCGTCTGTTTCACACCAGCCAGCATCTCGCTCAGTGGGAGGGCTCATCACACACACACACACACACGCATACATATACACTTATATATATTGATGTACAGACACACATATACACAAACACCTCCAGCCTCTCCACATACACACACACACACACACACCCACTTGCTATCTATAGAAACACCGCTTGCTGTTTAATTCAGGCTCGGTGGTAACTATAATACGAAAAGATTCACAAAATCTGAAAAAATCTGAATAGAATTCCTGTGATTCATAGAGGAGGATTTGAGGGTACGTGGTGAGCTGGTACTGTTCAGATGTCACTTATGATGTCATTCCCAAAGTTTTATTATAGCCTCTCCGAGCGGATATCTAGGAATAAGAACGAGCGTTATCTCCTGTGTTATGTGGAGCATAAAGGGGAGATTTAATAGACGCTATGTTCCTTTAATGTACCTGTCTGCAGAATCATCTGATACACTTTAAATTCTCTCTCACAATGACGGCGAACGGGCTCATTCCGGATTACTATATCCATAAAAAAAGATCAAATTATTGGATATCTGGCTTTTGTCCTTGTGCGGCGCTTTTCTCAGTGTGTCTGTCACTCACACTCACACACTCGCACCGTCTCCCCCGTTCCCGTGCCTTGATTTATCTTGAACAGGGTTTTTGAAGATGGGGAGATTTGCTTTCTATTAAGAAATGTGTCGTGGAGAACAACTGAAATGTAAAGGAATAGACGTTCTATTCATGTCAGGGAGAGACGGCGAGCTGGTAATTTGCTTCTCTATGAAGCGGGATCGTTTCAGAATCCTTTCGCCTATGTCCTACATTTACACTTTGAGCGCAAGGATGAGAACCTGAATACTAAAGGAAGACACCTTTAATCTATTTTCTAGTTTCGAAACGTCCTAAAGTCAGACAACGGCGTGGGTCCACACACAGTCTGACGGCTCACATCTGTTGCACACTTTTCTATCATTGTGACTTGTTTTATTACACATTGAATGATTCTCCCGCCACAGTATTGTTTGTGTGTATGTGTGTGAATTTCAAAGGTCTTAATATTTTATTTTGTGTCATTGAATGCCTCTGATGTCTTAAAGTTTTCCACCCCTCTGCCCTGTAGTTTTGGTTTTGTTGTGGTTTGACACAATCATTGGTGCATTTAATTGCTATTTTTTATCATATTAATCTTGACTCTGCTGTGTTTTAATATCTCGTAAGGTGACCTTGAGTGTCCTGAAAGGTGCTTATAAATAGAATCTATTATTATTTTCTATTCCAGAGCCTTTGTGTATTCTGAACTTTCTGAGATTTCACTGAGGATGTGTGTTTTCTTTAAACGTTCAGAAGGCGTTCGGATGTCCTTCATACTCCTTTAAACTTTTGTGTCACAGCGAAGAGGGATCACCAAGAGGGAGCTGGAGGCGTTGTTTGTACCTGAACCTCTTCTTGCGTGTCACGCTCTCCATTAACGAACCGTATGAAATCAGCTTTGCAGAGAAGTATCCTCTTGCCTTGGTTTGTCTAATTGCTTTTTCTGTCTCCAAAGAGGTCTCATTAAAGAAGAGACAACACCCAGCCTTGCACATTCATAATGACTATTCCCCTGGAACTTATTAGGCCTCATATCCAGGAAATCAATTAGAAACCAGAGAGGGATAGCAGAGACGTCTGACCTTGATGTCCCAGCAGTTAAAGACAAGATGTGTAGTCATTATTTAACCATTAGATCCACATTTAGACGGACAGGGGGGGAGAGGAGAGGAGGCAACAAGACAGCACCAACAGCCCGAATAGGAGTAATGATGGGAGCTCAATAGAGACGGAAGGTAGTCTACAGACTGTTGTCGGAGATAGAGAGCGCTAAATTGGCCTATTGTAGAGAGCTGGAGGGGAGTGGGGGGGAGAAGAGCGCACTGTATGTGGACCAGGTCTACCCAAAGATTCCCGTCACGTTCTGTCTACAGTGCCTCCTTTCAAAACCTCATTTAAAGAAGCTATCATTTTGGACAGTTTGACTATTTAAATCAAGATTCATAGCTTTTATGGCCACGAAACCAAATTTAATCCGCGTACATTCTGATATGCGCGGAGTATGAAAATGTGCTCAGAGCTTTTCTGAAGGGCTGTGATGTGATTTTCCCTGTCTCCTGTCCGTAGCATTTTACAGACAAAGAGAAGCCCATTCCACCCCCGCCTTCCTCCCCAGCTGCCGGTAGTCATTTCTCAACTATCCATTAACTGCACCAAATAGATGCCTGGAGGAGGAGAGGAAAAGGTCCTTGCTCTGTTAAAGGGATTTTCTCTGTCTCGATGGAAGGACAGCGGAAGAGAGGAGAGAGAGAGAGAGAGAGAGAGAGGTGGTGGAGGAAGTGCTAAGAGATGAGAGAGAGAGAGAAACTCTAGAGCAGAGCAGATTTAAGAGAAACAGAAGACGATGGATGGCATTCAAGCAGATGAAACGTTATGTGTAAAGTTCCCCGCGACCCACTTTTGCTTTGTCAGTCATTATGTTCCTCTCGGCCATTTCCTTGTTGGTGGTCACTCATTAACCCATGATGGAGCCTCTGGTTCACCGTGAAGGGGCCTCACGTCTCACCTATTTGGTTTACTGGTAATTAGTATTAGTTAAAGATTTACACACCAAACTAAAGCTTTTCATCATTTTGGAATGATCTGATTATGTTTGGCTCAAAAAATAATCCTCCATTAAGCCGTGAATGGATTTGCTGTAATACTGGGCCATTCCTGCAGGCTGGATAATTCAATAAAATACAAAAGTAAAAGGTTAATTTAAGCTTTTCCTGCAGGAGGCCTGAAATCTGCTGAGGTTACACGCATGGATCCCTTACGTGCGCTGTATTCTCTTTTCTTTCAGCTCTGCTTCCAGTGTTGATGAGCATGACGTTAGATTTAATACCAATTAAATACTTACACGCTGTGTAAACATGGAGAGTTTTGGTGATAACTCTCTCTTAGCTCCGTCGCTTGAATTACACAGCCGTTTGATTCACCGCTAACATGTAAACATTGATTAACGCAGGTTTAAAAGTTAAATGCCAGCTGAAGTAATCGATACGAACATCATCATTTGTCACATTTGGTTAATTCCCGCCTCTCAGCTTTTTAGGAGAACGTTATCATAAAGCCAGGATTGTATTTGATTGCACTTAATGCTTCCTGCTTCCAGTGGAAGTCTTCAATTATTCATGATACGGAGCGCTGCACCTATCATAATAAAGTAGAAATGCTGAAAAATAATCTCCAAAAAGAATTCATGATCTGCATTGGCAAGATGAAATACCGGCAAAAATGAAGGGGCGATCATGACAACGTTTCAGTGATGTCATGTTTGTTGATGCTGAGACTGTTTATCTAAATTAGGAGTTGTTTTGTAAAGTATTCTGGTGCTGATTAGGGGCGATTTTGGTCCAATTTTAGGAGCAGTTTCAGTATAATCATACTACCTGGCAGACCAACTTAAACCCTGCAGCTCTGCGTTGGTCTCTCAAACTTGTCTCTGTCCAGTTGACCGGGGACGTTGAGGTGATGTTTGCGTCAGAGGATGTTCAGAGTCCAGCAGAGCATAAATACACTAAGGATTCTCCCATGAGGCACAGCAAGTGAATTTATAGATCAGTCATGCATCAGAAACTGGGCCACAGGCACAGCCCGGTGCTGCAAAGCCCTCTGGGACATTTTCAGACCTCCAACAGCGGTCAACCCTGAGACAGTGCTGAGGTCCAACGTCTAACACTAACACTAACACACACATAGAGTAAATGTAAATCAGGTCAGTCGAAGGGACGTGGTGTGGATTCCCACAACTACATCTCAGAGTCCAGGTTTGATGCTGAGGCGGTGTAATCTCCGCCTGTTGTCTACTGGACAGCCACAGCTAGAATCTGAATACTGGCCTGGATCAGGATGTAGACCTGAAGTCGCACCCCAAACACTGGTTGCTAGTCTGTCTGACCTTAAGCCCTCCATCCTCTGACTGGTCTCCATTGTCCAGCACAGAGGTCATGGACGGGCTTGCCTTTTCAGTTTTTCCCCATCAAAAAGTTGACCATTTCCTCTTTTCAGACGTATCCACGTGGTTTACAAACGCACCGATGACTCATCGATAGGGAGGAAGTGAAATGCTGGTTTTAAAACTGCCTTTTTGGGCGGGCACGCCTGTATGAGCGAGTAATGAAAAGCAGCCACGTATGTCAACACAAGCGATGGATTGATGGCCGTTCTCTGTCAGGCCCGGTTGCTATGACGACACAGAGTATTTGTGTGGCTGCGGATGAGTTCAGGAAATATCATCATCTAGCAACAGAGATGTGTGGTTTCACAAACACGGAGATTAAGCCGAGAGGTGTGAAGTACTGATTGTGGAGAGGAAGCCATAGGAGGATATTTGGCTGTTTGGTTACTTATCAGATATGTAAATAGAGGTGGGAGGGAAGGAGACGGCGAGGCGGGGGGTCTTTGTGAATAGCAGCGAGCTGTGGAAAAGCTCCTGTGAAGCTGTGCGTGATGTTACAATAACACACCGCTGCTCCAAAGGAGGCCGCATCAAATAAACAATGAGCTGCTGCTAACTTATTTCTCCTGTGGTTCTGCTCAGTGGGCCGACTGATGAATGTGTATGATTGCGCTTTATTCCCTTGTGTGTGTTCAGCGCGCGCGTTTCCCTCGCCCGTGTTTGCAGTAAACCTCCTGTGTAATAAGGCTGTGTGTTAAATATGAAGGTTAAGCCAAAGGATATTGACCTCCATAACGACACCTCATGGGCTTTCTTAGGAGAGCTTCACACTTACTCTCTCTCTCTACCTCTCATCCTCTCTCTCTCTCTCCCTCTCATCCTCTCTCTCTGCTGACCTTTATACTCACACATTCACACTCACTCACACAAACACTCTTTTTTCACACACACACACACGTATTTCCATATGCCCACTTTTGATTATTTTTCCTCTTCCTCCTTCACTCCCACTCCTCCTCTCCTCTGCCAGATCGATGATCGTCACTGCCATAACGTTCCTGTTGAACACGGATCTGTCGCATTTTTTGCAATGAAGGTTACTTATGTATCTCCAGGGCCTCGAAGTTTTCAACAAGTGTGTGTAATGACTTGAGCACATTGATTGCTGATCCACCCGGAGTTTACGGTTTCAAATCTGGTTCTCCGTTTTCATAAATATACATTCCTGGATAAAGGAACGATGGGATGACCTCGCCGTGTTCATGTTGCGATTAAAATGCGAGCCATCTTATGTTACATTCTTTGAACCTTTCCTTGATGACATTTTCCTCAACCTTTGTCATTTTCAGCCCTATTAGACAAAGCAGCCACACTGATAAATGCCTCGGTATTCTTTTCAGAAAATTGGATTTTTAATTGGATCCATGTGATATGAGGAGATAAAACACATGCAGAGGTTTCGGGTTCAGATCCCGCGTTGAATGCTTCCATCATGCACGTACATGATATTTGTATTCAGCTGAAGTCACGTGTGGTATTATAAATAGTTAAGATGTACTGTATATTTGTCTATTTGCATCTATAACTCTGTCACTTCTCCGCTCCTCTTACGTGATAATGTCACGTTAAAAAATAAATAAACCTAACAAGCATTTAGTCTGTTTGTGACTGCGCTATTGACACACGCGTCACCTTTAGCACGTAGCGTCATTCATTAGCCGTCAGGCCGACCCGTCTGTAGACTCAGGTCTCCTGCTGTCAGCCATTATAATGCTAATGTTCCGAACTGCTGTTTTATTTTCGTCGTCCTCTGCGTGCCTCTAGTGATGTCATACTTGACAGTAAATGTGCTGTGTGTGCCGCTCGAGTGGTTCGTAAAAGCGATGACGCTGTCAGGGCATAAATGAGGCAAAGTGCAGCCGAGTCATTTATGACACAACTAAAGAGTCTCTCTCTCCCTGCAGGCAGAGCAGTTTGAACAGCTTCCTCTGAAGTAGGAGTGAGTGACTGAAAGTGGGCCATCGACGTTATAGTGTGAAATATATGTTACTGCCAATCAGAGAGAGCTGCGTGTGACCTTATGTCAGATAGGAGAGCGGACAGGCCCCTCCCCCCTCAAATGAGATTACAGTTGCAATAGGTGATGTCACAGTTGAGGGGTCCTGCAGACGTTATGAGTCGGAGGTCTTCCCTCTGGACAGACATGGACACATTAATTGATATTGTAAATCGATGTAGGTCACCGGTGGAGAGATTTGCCCCAAATTGGACGCAAAAAGTAGATGAAGGTAGAAATGGGCCCATTCTCAAAGATCTCAGCATCATTCTCAGGAAAAATGCTGCAAGTGTATCTCGGACTAAAAATAGTTCTCCTTCAGAGTGGAACTGTAGTGTTCGCGAAGCTGCGTACACACAGGATGGAGGGAAGAAGAAACGTGAGCGTGAATGACATCATCACCAAATGAAATGAGCGATGGATGGGGTCTGGTGGTATTTCTCGTGTCATTACGATGTTCAGTGAATACAAAAATATAACAAAAAAATGGTGAAAATAGCATGAAAGTCAAATTATGTTTTACCTAAACAAACCAAAGCACATATACTGTAAGAATGTGAGAAATGATATCAAGTGTGTGTGTGTGTGTGTGTGTGTGTGTATGTATGTATGGAGGTGATGCTTTGGCACAGTAGTTGCTTGGCTCAGTGTTAAGCACTGTTGTTGTACACCAGGATTCAGACCTGGCGTGGGTCCCAGGGCATCACGGTGTGTTTGCCCATTGATCACAGCAGTTAGGAAACATTAGCGTTGGTGACTGAAAACAAGCAGTGGTTGAAACATGTCACCTGTCTCGACACAGCCAAAAATCTAGACCATTAATCTTTCTTTCTCCTTTGAATACACCTTCTCACACACACACACACACAAGTGCAACACAGAGGTTCTCTCCACTCAATAACAAGTGTCGAAGCAGCCGGAGCCTGCTGAGCTCCTTCAGCCTCAGGCAGAGCGAGGACATGTTTTGCTTGCCTGAGTTTTAATTTCTGTATTTTCTTTATGAATTCCTCGTATCAAACAGCTGTTGTGATGTTGGACATCTGTCAGTACAGCATAAGTATGTTTTGGCATTCTCTCCGTGCCTACTAGTGTATGCATGTGTGCATCTTCCTACCGTTGCTATCACGCTTTAAGGAGCGATTCGAGGCGTACCTGGACGTTGCTGAAGTGAAGGATGGTTTTGTGAGTACGGGAACAATCAGGCAGAGGCTCGTTAGCCTCTTGCAGTTGTGGGACCTCTTGTAGGGAGCAGAATACGCTGAGGGCCAATCTTTCACCCTACTACAACACTACCAACTGCCTCCCAAGCCCCTACAATGAAGACAGATGATAGTGAATGGAGTGATCAGTGGGGCCAGAGATTCATTTGTGTGTGTAAGAGAAAGAGAGAGAGAGAGAGCTGTCCAGCTGTAGTGCAGTGATAGAGAGGAGTGTACCATGCTGTTTTCACAGGCCATTTCCCCCTGGCTTTCTGTGCTTACAGCCAGCGTGTGCACACACTGGAAGGATGGCAACTGTTCATAGAGCTCAAGGTATAAGATGAAGGGAAATGTAAGGACCATGTGCATGAACCCCCATAGAGCTGGAGTGTCCCCCAGGCTCCGTGGAGGGCCCGGAGCCTGCAGGCGATCGGACCAAACGCCCCTCTGATCATTGAAATCGAAGCAGAGCCGATGTATGTATTCAGAACATTTAAATCTATTTTTCAAAAGGCTTTTGTCAATTTGTAGAAACGACCTCAAAAAAAAAAAAATGTGTGTAATTATCACATGATAGACTGTCAAGGTGCAATTTGATCTGTATTGGAAACATAATCTGGACGGAGATTCATAGTAACAGTGATCGGAACGTAATCTGACCTGCCAGATTACAGATGTTGTGATCGTGGCTCACATGGTGAATTTAGACCAGAAAAATACAGTACGTCATTTATATTGGAGGAAGAGTTCTCTGATTCTTACAGTGTATTAGTGGCATTGTCAAGGAATAAATTAGATTAAAGTATATGTTTTCAAGAGTCACATACAGTATATAAAATATATATATATATAAAACACCACGATGATGCCAATTCAGCAATTTTGATGATTTAATGATTGATTGCCAGGCCAAGTACTGCGTATAAATAAAAAAAAACCCTATGAATATTCATGCTCTTAATAATAACATTTTAAATATCATCACTGGGAGACTGAGCCATAGTTGGAGGACTTTCGGGGCTTTGCAGAGCCGTATGTTGAAATGATTCCCCTTTTAAGGTTTGCCATCATCAAACAGGCTTAAAACTCAGCAGCCTTAAGCCTTCGCAGTTTCATGTTGTGCATCATACGTTGAAAATATGGTCTTCCTCTCTATTTCACGCCGTTTAATTATATAGAGCAAAAGGCCGCTTAGTAAAAATGATGTCATTGTGGTTTGCTCGCCTTCCTCTGTGCAGTGTGCAGCGGACTTGGAGAGTTTGTCTTGTTGCTGTGTAACATGTATCCGTGTCTCTCAGCTCCATCACACACATTGTAATATTCCTAGCAAATGTGGCGTATTTGGCAAATTTTAATAATGCTGGCGCCGTTCTAGCCTCGTGTATGAATGCAGGCTGAAGGCTTTGGCAAAGATAAACACGGGCCATCTGGGTACATGCAAGGTGCAGCTGATCCTACCAGTGTCTCTCTCAAGGCTCATTAGCAAAGATTGTAGTAATTAGTTAGCGATCAATATGAAGAGCATTTCATTTCCTTTTTATCGTTGGTTAATCCGTTTTTATTGTGATTAGATTTGGTGGTTATCATTTGTAGTTGTAAAGCTTTATTCTGTGAAAAGGGGGAACGAGTTTCTGTGCTGTTGTGTTTGTTCCCGTTTGTTCTCTCCACGTTCTGCTGCACGGAGCATCACGGGCTGTGACAGATTACCGTCCCGGCGCTCCTTCCTCGCTGCAGTAATGTGGCGTCGGATGCTTGCTTCTGTAACCGCTCGCTTCACTCTTTGCACCTGAGGACGTTTCAGGGACCCGAATCTGCTGACTCGTTAATACGAGGAAGACAAAACTGCTCAGCACACACTCCTTGGGACTCTCTCACTGTCCATGCGCACACTGTACACACAGGTTTCTTTTTGGTAGTCCCCGGCTGGGTGTCACCCGGCGTCAAATCAAATTGAACTGCCGCTACGGTGAACAACACAAAAGCAAATTGGCGTTGAATTAGCCGTTGGAAGTGGTGAGCATTCATCAGGTAACTGCAGAGGCAACATTTGGGAGAATCTGACACCCTCGCTCTATGCACACTCTCTCTCCTTCCTGGGAGCACAGGCCGCGACGGACCGGAGACGACAGGAAATGACAGAAACTCTCATACTGCGACGCGAGCGGAGATACACACATAACTACAGCAGATAGACATGCAGAAAATATGAACCCACACCCATCCCCCACCTCTATTCATTTCCCCTTACATACACATGCCAGCACGAGTGGGTTTGACTGGTGTCTTGGATAAGCCAGCCTGACTGGATGGCGTGGGCGTTCGGGTAGCAGTGGGCACGTTGTCGTCAAAACCTCATTGTTTGACGATGGAGTAGGAAGAAAACGATCACAATCGAAATACAAACATCTCTGCCTCATCCACATACGTGCACGTCTCCTCCTCTATATCACTCTGACATCTATAATGTTATATAATCAACAGTGTATGGAAGCTGACAGGGTCTTGAGCATGATGCGCTCTATACATAGACGTGTCTCTGTCCCTCCTACACTAAGCCTACGCGCTGTGACTCACCAGCAGCCTCACCATAAAGTGACTAATCCCTCTGCGGCGCGTGTCGAAAAGGTGGATATCGTCACAGGGAACTTAAGTTGAAAAGTTGCTGAAATCCACGAGTAGTACGCTCGTAAAGTTTACGTACTCTGTCTCTATGGAGACGGGCGTGAGGAGGTTTCAGAGTCCATTGATGCTGATTCTGCTGTAATTCCGATGTTGTCGTGGCACGAAAATCAACGTGTTTGCGTAGTTTCAACACGCATGTCGCTGCTTTCACCTCAGACACCGTAAAGGTGCACCGTGGCCAGAGGCTGTGTGGAAACCAAGACGCCAAACGTGTTGAATGGCATTAAAAGTGGCAGTAGAAATTTTTATGTAATACATTTTTTATTTGCATTTTAAACAGTGTCTGCAGGGCATTTGCATTTTAATCGAGTGTGTTACATAAGAAATCCTTTTACACTTTAAAAGCAGGATGTGCAAACTGTGGGATATGCATATATTGTGGTATATAATGTATACAGAGGGTTTACCGTAACACTTGATTATCACAGCTGGCACGGCTCTGCACATGAATCAACCGGTCAAAATGTTACCGCGGTGCTGTGAACGTCACGCGTAATGTGCTTATTTATGACTTCACTTTTTTACTGTGAAGATCCGTTTCTGCAACTTTTCAGATTTGGGCATGAAAGGAGGTGACTATTTGATCTATAGGAACATTAATTATTACCGTACGAAGTGTCTGAGCCTCGTGGCGGAGCGAGGCACGCTCGCCTTTCACACACTATAAATACGACTGTCTATAACGCTTCCTCAGGTAGTATTGCTCTCATATTTCTCACCATCGCTTCATCCTCTTCCGTTTTCTCTCACCTGAATTTAATGTGCAACGTTTTTCTAATGCAAAGCAATTTGACTACTTTGCCGTAACTGTATTTGACGATGCAAGCAGACAGGCTACTGCCGCGCTAAATCAGGGGAGATGCGGGGTGCACAGATGATGGCTGACCTCTGTAATGGCTGCCAAACTACAGTTGTCTAGGAAGAAAAAAAAAAACATGCAGCGGTGGTACATACTTAGAGAACGTAGCTTCCATTAAAGTAATTAGATGGTAATTAGCATGGGGACACTGCTCTCTCTGCTTCCAGCCCTTATATAAACCTGTTGCTAGGAAACCCGACAAAGGGCCCATGGAAGGACTATCAAAAATAAACCGGCTCTGTGGCTGATAACCAAAACTCCTTAAATCATGTCGGCGGGTGGACAAATTGGAAAATACGCAATGGGTTGTCAATTTGAAGGCATAGAGACAGTGGAGACATAGAGACAGTGGTAATTATGAAGAACAGGGGA
>OMNV01020168.1:10636-86436 GCA_900303265.1 Brotula barbata | reverse complement strand
AGGTCCGGGTTCTGTTCCGAGTTCGGTTCCAGGTACGGGTAAGGTTCGATTCCTGGTTAGGGTTAGGGTTAGGGTTAGAGTTAGGGTTAGGTTTAGACTTAGACTTAGGGTTAGGGTTAGGGTTAGACTTTCGGTTAGACTTAGGGTTAGGGTTAGAGTTAGGGTTAGGTTTAGACTTAGGGTTAGGGTTAGGGTTAGACTTAGGGTTTAGGGTTAGAGTTAGAGTTAGGGTTAGGGTTAGGGTTAGAGTTAGGGTTAGGATTAGGGTTAGGGTTAGACTTAGGGTTAGGGTTAGAGTTAGGGTTAGGATTAGGGTTAGGGTTAGACTTAGGGTTAGGGTTAGAGCTAGGGTTCGGATAGGATTCGGTACCGTATTCTGGTTTGATTCCGGGTTTGTGTTCAGTTCTGGTTTCGGTTCCGGGTTCATGTAAGGTTCAGTTTCGGGTTTGTTTCCAGGTTCGGGTTAGGTTCAATTCTGGCTTAAGGTCGGTTTTGGGTCCAGGTTCGGATTCAGATTCGGTTTGTGTTAAGGTCGGAGTTTGGGTTAGGTTTAGGGTTTGGGTTAGTAACAATAAGTATATCTACAGCGTATTCCTGCCTATGCGCTGCTGTGTTTTAACTTCACTAGCTTGCATCCTGACCGCTGATGTTTGCATTGGTAACGGGAGTGGTAGACCAGCACTGGTTGAAATACTATGTTCTTGTTTTTTTTAAAGAAAGATTAAAATATATATAGAGAGAGAGAAATATATGAAATAGATTCCTAGCGAAAAGAAAGACACAAACCATGCTAAAATTACGCATTGGATAGTGGTACCATCTCATGACCGAAATCGGTACTACAAAAATAAACACTTGAAAAAATAAGCGTATCTGAAAAACCTTTTTTTGCTTGCCTTTCAGGGGTAACAAACCGACAAAAAAAAGGAGATTTTTGCGGCCATCCTGTGGCCAAAATGGGTACTATAATACCAAACGCTTAGAAAAATTAACATACTGGAAAAACCTTTTTTTGCTTGCCTCTCAGGACTTCCATAGAATTGTGTTAGTGCAGAACTTCCTCTATTGTGTTGTATTGTATATTTTCAGGGATCTTCAGATTATCAATAGTATACTTTATGTGTGAATTGTGGCAAATTGGGTCTCCCAACAGAAACCATTTGCATAAATCTCTATAACATATGCGTCTCAGATAGAAATCACACATGTTTAGGGTAAAAGGCTAAATTGTCGAGAGACTGAGATCAAAGGAATGTAGAAGAGTTGGAGTGTCAATAAACAGATGATATAATAAAAGCGATAGAAGTGATTTTTAAAGTAATCAATGGACATGCTTATATTTTGAGTCTAAGTATAATTTGGATTATATTTAGCATGCAGTACATGCATGTAATGTGGTTATTCTTATCTGTCCTTTTTCACATCTATTGGAATACATGAACTCCAATATAATGATGCATGAATGCATTCTTGTGTGTGTCCAAACCTTAATTGAAGCAATGACATTCCAGTTAACTAAATCATTCTAATTACTTCCTACCCCCTGCACACACCCACATGCACAAACATACAAGCTTTGTCATAAGCCTGATGGGCATCACAGTGCAGGAGGCCCTCCTGTCGCAGCTTTCAGTCTCCACTGAGTCTGTCTTGTGTGTGTATGTCATTCATTGTTGAATGTTTTGTGCATAATTTCTTCATATCTTGTGAGTGAAATTCATCTGCATGTATTTTTGTGTTTCCAGAGGAAATATGTTGTGGAAATATGAAATAAGGTTATCTAGATTTTTATATTTAAATGTCATTTAGTTTATGTACAGTGCATAAGATCATATTTAATCTCTTAAACTCTGCTAACCACCAATAGGCCCATCTTCATAAGAACTGATTTATTTTTTTTTACTTCAAGAGAAATACCCAATGTTTCCAAACACTCCAAACATCTGAACTTTAAGGCAAACATTAAAAATAGGGGTACTATAATGAATTCTATGATTGAAATAAAATCATAACTTCTCAAGAAATGAAGACATTTTTATGAATTATATATGTGGTATACTGAATTATTGTTGGTTTGCCAAACCTGGCATGCTCATAACGAAAAAGAAAAGCAGGCAGTGCTAGGAAATCCATAGAAGGGGCAGAGAGTAGGGCAAAGAGGGCTAAACTGCTAACGTAAACAACAACAGTTGGATTTTATTTTCCAATCAAACCCATCTTGGTTTGATAGTATTTTCTTCCAGAACTCTGATGAATGTAGGAAACTACAACAGTACAAGCTGAATCATCGATTTCCTCAATCAGTTTAAACAGTGATCTTCAGTTTAACCAGTAGATGGCAGGAGTGTGCCATTGACGTGTCTAGTCTACCGGTTACTCAAAGCGAAGAAAAACGAGAACCGTTTCGTAATGATGTCATTTCCATTCCGCGAAACTTGGACTTTGGCGCCTCGGTAAGTACGATTTAAAAGACGAATCCTCATGGTCATATATGGACGATGTTTCACGTCACCGAGCCCGGTACACTGCGTTAACGTGATTGTAGAGATGCCGGTGTGTTCACGACAGGTGAAAATACACTCGCGCGCTCGTTGTGCAGAGCTAATGCCCGTGAAGTTCGTTAGACAACAGCCCCGCTCTGTTGGATAACGAGGCTCAGCACTGTCACCGACCGACGGAGGCAATGGAAGACAAAGACATCAAGCAGAGGAACAAGCTGAAGAGAACCAAGGTGAGTTCTGACTGATCACTGATTAGCTGATGAGAGGCCTCTGAATGTTTACCAAACAACAGCACATTGCAGAGTTGCTAGAATGTAATTATAGTTCAATTTTTATAGTATGGTATTTTGATTTCCCTTACAATTGTCTTTATTTCTAGCTATGCATCATTTTGAACATTTTTAACCCAAAATGTATCCTGATATATTTGTTATCTTCGGAATTTTATTGCGATTTATTGGAATTAATATAAACTCCAGTGTTTATAAATAAGGACCCTTTGATGTTCTCAGTCCGTCACACTGTCATAAAATTAGCATATGTTTAAAACTTAAATATCCTGCATTTGTCCTGCAGTTGTCACAACATAAAAATAACGAAATGTTTGGACTTATTGTCAAATTAGTTACCTATGATTATCAGTCAGCATATCAGGATGAAACTTTCATTTCTATCAAACATTGATCTTGTCCAGCATTCATTACTTTAATAGGCAGTTTCACTAGACACAAGTGGCTGTCAGTTTTGCTTAAATAAGGTCATATGGAACTTTTTCTCTATAATTTTAACAGTATACTAATTCACTGTTCACTTTGTCTGCAGGTGACACTAGGAGGCCAGAAGAACATTTCCTCCTTCTTTTCCCCTCTAAAACATAAGGTAGACTGGCTCCTTTCATTTCATTCATTTCTACTTAAGTTTCAACCTGCCATGTTTTTATTGTTGTACAAAATACACCGCATTGGGCTCTGATAAAAGAATCATGCTTTATGAATACAACATGGTGATATTTTTATATTTCTTACTTTTCTCTATTCATCTTCTTGTTTGACTTTAGGATGGCTCAACAGCTGTTGCACTCACCAGGACTGAACCACACACCAATGAAAGTGAAACCTCCAAGGCAAGACTCCTCCTGCCCCCAAACAAGAGGAGTGTCTTGGGAGATCTAGAAAATTGCCTGCCCTCTTCCCCAGATCTCCTCCTATCTGTGCCTGAGACCCCCACCAGCCAGATCACCTCCAAGAGAGACCCAGATAAAATGAGCCCCGAGCCCAGCAGAGAAACAACAAAGGTATGCCAGCTGACCCTCACCTGCCAAAGCCCTCTGAGCCGACCAAGAGTAATGACTGAGGGCAGACAAAGACCCAAAAGGGAAGAGGGATGTTTCGGTAGTCTGAAAAGACTCTTCAGCCCTCCAGATGAATCCCACAGTGTCAAGAGGCCAAGACATGCCAACACACAAGCTCAAAGTACTGCGATCAGCCCCACAGCTACTGTGAGAGTGTCTGCAGGTCTATCAGTGAGCCTGTCTGAGATGTCTGGAGGCTCCAACAGAAAGAACATGACATCACTGAAGTCTGTTGGTGTCCAGTTGATGGAGGGACAACAACAGGAAGCATGTGATGAAGACAAAAGTTCATCGAGTCTCGAGAAAGACACACATGCTGTCATTGGTGACACACAGGTTCATAATGGTAACATTGACACGGCCAGTTCACACAATGCCATAGCTGCACTGGAGAAGGGCGTAAAGGAGGTCAGTATAAACCAGGAACAGGCTACAAAAATGCCAACGGCATCATCAAATGAAGACAAAGTTGCTGCGACTTCATTGGACATAGCTGGAGGCACAGGTGAGCTTGTGATTGACATCATCAATGTGTTTGACACTGTGATTTCCCTCTGCTGAATTTCCAGAGGTGTGTGACTGAATTCTATCTGCAATACATTGCTGAGACTGTCTCAGCAATGTATCGCTTTATTGACTGTTTGAAAAAGAAATTTGGTCGAAATTTAACATTATTTTATGAGAAAAATGTGTTTAAAAACTGAACATAGACAATTGAAGTACATCGAATTGTATGAAAAACCGAATCAGATTTAGGTTCAGCTTGTATCATTTGCATGTGATGGCACTGAAAGACCAGAAAAAGACCATATTTTGGTATTTTCACAATATTATAAAATCTCGGCCATCTAGTCTCATCATAAAATCAGTGTTAGACTGTGATATCATTCTTATGCATTTAAAATGCTGTTTGTTGCAGTCATCTTGCGACATGTTTGTTAGGTTGCTTCTATTTTTCTAACAAAAACAGAGTTGGAGGACAGCTGGTTTGCAGAGAACATCGATGAAAGTCCCGTTATCCCAGAGGAAAAAGCTAACAAATTCAGGTGTGAAACTTGTGCTCCTCTGTAGCTTCTTCTCTTGGTTAATTCCCTTCATGAGTTGTTACTCTGTCTGTGTGTTTAAGTGCTAGAATGAGGTGTTAGACAGATGATGGTGGATGCAAAAAAAAAAGCCTCTGTAATTTATATCCTGACAGTTCATGCTGAACTGATTCTCACTGGTGGAAATAGAAATGAATGGGATATGACTGAAAACATGATGGAGCCGTTTTCTGTTCTCACAGTAAGGTCCCAGACCATGTGATCCTTTCTGGAGGACTTAACAACCGTTACTGGGTTTTAGACGTAGAGGAGAGGCCCAGTCACAAAATTCTGACTATCTCGTGTTCCAAATCGCTCCATCCAACTGAGACGTGCCTGCTGAAAGATGGATGGTAAATGTTGTGTTTCTTCCATTATAATAATAATTTTGCAAGTGTGTATTTTGGACGTGGTTGAGCGTAGTCTGATTGTGTCTGTCACAGTGATTCTTGATGTGATCGGATGCAGTTTTCCCCAATCACACCAAGAATCGCTAGTACACACACCCTCAGAATATGCTCAACCACGTCCCACATCACAATGTGTCTGACACTGAGGATATATACTTGTCTCCAGGGAGATGACACCTGTCTCTCATGGTGATGTGGTCCACCTGGAGGGAAGCGGGGACAGTGGATCCTGGTTAGTGGATAGGGAGCAGGGCTATTTGGTTTTGTATCCTGATTGGCTCATCTCGGGTACCAGCATCTCCAACTCCATCCGCTGCATGAGGCGTGCAGTGCTGGGGGAAATGTTTAAGGTACTTCAAGGCTTCCACCTTAAAATGTTGGCTTAGACCTTAAGATGCTTTGCAGAAACTGAGAATGATTATTTAATTCATCACCCTTTATTTTCAGTTTTGTTGATTTTTAGTTTTTAGTTTTTTATATGTGACAAGACTATGAGCCATACAAGTGCAGGCATTTTGAATTAATTGCAAATTATTATTAACCCCTTTAAAACAGAAACAATAATTTAGCATTGTACAACAAATCACAAGGTATTCATCAACAATACAACTTGACATTTATGTGACCGAAGAGCTATTTCTTCCAAAATATATTTTATAGAGCAATAATAAAACCTATACTACACCACCATGACAGCATCTATTCATTTGTCCCCCTCTGTTCTATAAAGTTGATGTTATTTTGTCCAAATATTCAGTAACATCACCCAAAGTTGTCACTTCCTCCCACACACACACACACTGTTCACCTTTTCTCCTTCCATCTGTTTTCCATGATGCAGACTTTCGATGGCGGCTCTAAGCAGATGCTAAACGGCACCATGGTCCATGAAGTCTTCCAACAAGCTGCAATGGCTAAAGATTTCTCTTCACACAATCTGTCTAAGCTGGCAGAGGAGACCCTGCTCAGCTCCCAACACCTGGGAGACATGTAAGTGACCAGACTCTGTTCACCCCCATTCTTTAATTCATTCCATTCACCACTCATTCTAACTCATTTCCTCCCCATTCTTCCCCCTTCTCCCCCTTTCTTCCCGATGTCCCCCTTTCTTCCCCCATCCATTCCATTTTTACTCCATTCTCCCTCCATTATTCTATTCTCTCTATTCTTCCCCCATCTTCCCCATTTTTCACTTTATTCTGTTCTTTCCATTCACCCTGTGGAAGTATGCAGAGACATTTACTTGTTTTACCTCTAACGTTCCATTACAACTCTGATCCGTTATAAACATTCTGCATTGTGATGTCATACGACATACAGTATTCTGTGTGCTTTGTCTTGTTCATGTCCTACATGCATCTTCATGTCTTGTGTCTCTCCAGGTACAGTTTGGGTGTGACACAGGAAGAGATGAAGCAAGAACTGCACGAATATCTGCCCTCACTAGAACACTGGGCAAATGAATACCTCAGCTCCCCAACACCCAAATCCATCAGCCTCAAACTGTATGTACACACACATACACATATATACACAGATAGAGCTTTTCTAACACCAATGAGAATGGTGAAATGTAGCTCTAAAAACAAATATTTTGTCATAGTTTTGTGTTTTATGTCATAGTTTCTTCATCAATAGGCTAGAATGCCTGTTGATACCTCAGATGATGGTTACACTAAGTTTTGTCAACTTAAAATCCAGTATACCCGTCTCTCCCATTGCCCTAGCAACGGAGGAGCTTCCGACAAGTTGCAGAACTCGACTGCGACCGTTGTCACAGTTACAGAGCTGGCGGACATTGAAGAGAACATGTGGTCGCCGCGGTTTGGTCTGAAAGGCAAAATAGATGTGACGGCACGTGTTCGAATCCAGAGACCGCGCAACGGTAATCAGAGAACAGCACAGGAGAGGACCATGCCCCTGGAACTGAAAACTGGAAAGCAGTCAAATTCCATAGAGCATCGCAGTCAGGTAGAGCACAGCATGCTCTCACAGGAACACTCCGATTTGGATTAAATATTTCCTGCATGACAGACACTTTTAAATTTCATGGGATCCTTGAGAGACCTTTCTTAGTGTACATTTTGACTTGTAAAAGCAAGAGAACCACATCGGGTACTAACAACACACATGCAGCACTAAGGTCTAGCAAGTCAAAATGCCTAAGTCTGTCTTATGAAGCTTCATGTCAAATCCTAATGCCAATCACCAACATGATCCACTGAGTCTGAGGCAGGTGGACGAGCACACACAGCGCTCTTGTCTTACTTGTGTGCCTGTGTGTTTGTGAAGGTGATACTCTACACTCTAATGAGCATGGAGAGACATAATGATCCTGGAGCTGGCTTCCTGCTCTACTTGAAGACTGGAAACCTGCACCCTGTAGTGGCCAGTCACACAGACCGCCGAGGTACACCCTCACCCTCCGTGTCTCATGCACCATGTGTGACTATTCATATTATATAATCCACTGTACTGCTAAATGTGTAAATGTGAATAAGTGTGTAGTTGATGTAATAGATGGAGATGAATAATTCTGCCCAAAAAAAAAAACAGCCTTTTATTATTTACCTGTTTTGTGTGTTTTACGTCAGAGCTGTTGAAGCTGAGGAACACCTTGGTCCATCACCTTCACAA
Organism: Brotula barbata; assembly: GCA_900303265.1. Lineage (NCBI taxonomy): Eukaryota > Metazoa > Chordata > Actinopteri > Ophidiiformes > Ophidiidae > Brotula > Brotula barbata. The sequence continues at coordinate 78,455 of OMNV01020168.1, read as the reverse complement.
CTCTGTGGAGAAGAAGGCGGGCCAGAGTCGAGTGTCCAGACTTCCTGACATCCTGACTAACAGACAGACATGTCAGTACTGTCCTCAGAGGAGAAACTGTGCTTTGTACGAGAGGTAAGCCCCTCAAAACCTGGATCAGTCAGTAAAATGTGAACGGGGAACGGGGAACATTGAACTTGTCTGCTTTGCATCTTTTCCATCTTTACTCACCACTTCTCTTCCCATGGTCCTTTGCGATTCTCCAGGGTGCTGGACAGCAGCTCTATAGATGTCTCTGAAGACGTTGTGCGAGACTTCCTGGTGCAGGAGACCGGTCATTTGACAACACCGCACCTGAGCTATTTTTCTCACTGGCTACTGCTCTGCAACTTAGAAGCTGCTACGATGGAGAGCAAAAATGGTCGCAAACACGTGTGGCTTCAGACATCTGAGGAGAGGTGAATTCTTGGCATAAACATGTCCCTTCATACCAATTCAAACAACTCCTGCAAGTAAGAGGAGTCTAACTGTTAGCGCAGACAATGGCTTTAAGTCCTGTTTCCCCTCCGACCCGTCCGTAGAGAGGAGAAGGGGAGCTGTGTGGGGAGGCTGCAGCTCCGTGGCCCGTTGGCCGTCCTGTCCGAAGGCGTTTTCCTCCACCACTTCCAGCGAAGCTCTGTGGCACCGCAGCGAGGTTTGGCCAACAGCGGATTGGCCAGCGGGGATCGCATTGTTGTCAGCGATCAGGAAGGGCATCTAGTTGGCTTGGCAACAGGCTATCTGTGTGACGTCAGCAAGACATCCATCAGCTGCAAGCTGGACAGGTGAGGATAGGCCCACGTGCACATGCTGACATATTTGAATGGCAGATTTTGCCCCTGCGACCCAAATTTGAAGGCATTTTAAATGCATTTGTGGTCACTTTGCGAAATACAAAATTAATATTGATCAGAATCTATAAACAGATGAAACTGAAAGTTGAATCCAACTACGTGTCATCGGTTCCACATGAAACATCAGTGCTTATTTGCACGCAAACATAACAATTTCTATTTTGACCATTAAATATTCCACATAACAGACACCAGAATCATACTGAAATACATTTGAAATGAGACTTTCATGTTGTGTGTGACAGAGACCTGTCTAAGTTGACTAGTGTGCTGTTTCGCTTGGACGCTGATGAAGGTGTGGTGGGCCTCAGTACTCACCTCACTAATCTCTCCAGACTGATGGAAAACTCTCATGACAGGTATGTTCAACATTTGACACTGTTTCCCCTTAAATGTCTTTTAGATTGATGTGTGTGTTGTGTGTACCTCAGTGATCGTCTGAGGGAGCTGGTTGTTGACCTCCGTCCTCCAGCTTTCATCTCATGCCTGAGCTCTGTTCTACCTGGACAGGCCAAGGACACCGTGGCCAACATCCTCAAAGGTGACCAGGCTACACTTCCCATTTCAGATAAAGTTCCTCTTCAATGAAGTTGATTTGTTTCAGTTGTTTATTTTCTTTCTTTGTTTAGGTCTCAACAAACCCCAGAAGCAGGCCATGAAGAAGGTGCTGTTGTCTAAAGACTACACACTGATTGTTGGCATGCCTGGCACTGGGAAAACCACAACCATCTGCACGCTGGTAGTAACCAAACCGCACCAAACCTCAAGCATAAATCACTTTGTGTAACCAACTCTTAAATTGCTTTCTACTGTCTTTCCACCTCTTCACCGCTGTGCCTGTCGCCCCTTCAGGTTCGTATCCTACACGCGTGTGGGTTCAGTGTTTTGCTGACCAGCTACACCCACTCGGCTGTGGACAACATCCTTTTGAAGCTGAAGCGTTTTCACGTTGGCTTCCTGCGGCTCGGCCAGGGGCAGAAGGTGAGATAGAGCGTGTGTGATGTGTCAGTTGTTTTATTATCATTTGTCATACATCCAAATGATGTTTTGACATGTGTTATTAAGATGACATAGCATTTCCTTATTTGAGTGAAGTGAGCAGTGTCGACTTTCTTTGAATCCCACATAGAAAAAATGGCCACAAAATCAAAGCATTACATAAGCTAATTTTTGAGGTGACACATTCCAACAAGTTGGGATCCACTAACTTCTTGCTGACTCACACCCTGACACCCAAAATTGGACTTATCACGGCGGCACCAGACTCACTCACTCTCCCTATGCACTTACGTCTGCAAGTCAGCACATTTGGGAAACGTCCTCTGTCTTCCTTTGACTTATCCATCCTCCGCTGCCGTGTGTAGGTTCACGCCGACATCTTGCAATACACAGAAGAAAGTGCGAGGAGAAAGGGAGTTCACACTCTGTCCGAGCTGGAGCAGCTTTACAATAAGGAGGTAAGGTGTTACATTAGTATTCTGCTCTGTAGTCAGCATTACCTCAGAGGGTTCTGATCTTTCTGAGACGTTTGCTCCACTAAATATCTGAACATTTGTTTCTTTGATTCACCAGCTGGTAGTGGCAACAACCTGCATGGGCATCAAACATCCCATTTTCTCACACCGCCGATTCGATTTCTGCATCGTAGATGAAGCTTCTCAGATCAGCCAGCCCATTTGTCTGGGACCGCTGTTCTATGCCAAGAGATTTGTCTTGGTTGGAGATCACCAACAACTCCCACCAATAGTACAAAACCACAAAGCAAGGTGAAGTATGAATGGACGTGACTGCATTGTTTGTTTGTTTTTAGCTTTTTTAATCTTTGTTAGCCAGTGTAGCTTTGCTGTAAAAATTAACAACAAGCCTTACACGCACAAACACAATCAGTACATTCCGTGGTAGTTGTGTTCTGTACTGGCCACAGAGTAGTTTGGCAGTAGGTACCTTGCTCAAGAGAACCTCAGCTAGTAACGAGGGAGATGAAAGAGATTCAACCCTTCTGGCCTGCCATTAAAAAATGTGTGTTTGAGTATTCATTAACTCTTTGTGTCCAGATCACTTGGGATGGACGAAAGCCTGTTTAAGCGACTAGAGCACCATAAGGAAGCAGTGGTCCAGCTCAACCTCCAGTACCGAATGAACAGGTTTATACATACTTACTCACACACATACACACACACACCTGCCCTTATGCTTCAGTATTACTATTATGAACTCATGGTTAAGACAATTCCCGGGGAATTGACCTGTTGAAGCTAAAACATTTACACTAACCTTGTCTTTCCTCAGCAACACATGGACCCATTTGATCTTTCATCCATATTGTCGTATCATATCATACACCATATGGAACATTGTTGTTTAAATCCTCGTTTGTGTGTTGTGTGATTTCAGACAGATAATGTCCCTCAGTAACTCTCTTATGTACGAGGGCCGGCTGGAGTGTGGATCAGAGAGGACAGCCCTGGCTCTGCTCACACTGCCCTTCCTGACCTCAGTCCAGTCCGAGCTCAGTTCGCACTCAGAGAAACACCCTCAGCAAGACCTGGCATGGATACAGGCTGTGCTGTTGCCAAGCAACCCTGTTTGCTTTCTGGATTGCTCAATGGTCAGTAGTATTTCACTCAGTGTTTGTGAAATACTTTGTGATTCTATAAAAGAATTACATTGGCTGGACAACCTGCATGAGATGATGCATGACGAAGGAAACAGTTTCGATTCCAGTTTTCTGCGAAACAGCAATTTTTGTAAAAACATGGCAAAGTTAAAATGCTGTGCAGTGTTTCCATTAAATATTAAGATCAAAGATCAACAAATGTTTGAAAAAAAAATGTAATTTCAACAGATTTAGCTGTTGTCATTTTACGTAACTTATAGTGTATATTTACTATGTTTCTGCCACTTAACAAGATATCCTAAAAGCCAAGATAGTATTATTTTTCAGTGCTTTCTGAAAGAGAGCTTTTTCGCTGCACAGCACTCAGAGATGCGCTGGAGTTGTGCTCATCTTCACCTGTTTTCTCTTCACCGTTTTCTTAAGGTGCCAGCGCTGGAGTCCGTGGAGCAGGCAGGAATAAGCAATCATATCGAAGCATCCATCATTCACACACTGCTCTCACTGCTAATAAAGGTACAGCCTTTAAAGTATTTCTGACCCCACCCCGTGTTTTTATATTTGTTCCTTGCTTTGGAGGTTAGAAAAAACAGTTACAGGAGACAGATATCGGTATGTAACCCTGCATGTTTTCTTTTTTTAGGCAGGTTGTAAGCCCAGTGATATTGGTGTTATCGCCCCCTACAGACAGCAGTTAAAAAGCATCTCTGCTCTGCTGCAGTCGCCCGTTTTCACTGGTGTAGAGGTGAATACAGTGGACAGATACCAAGGACGAGACAAGAGTGTAATTGTGCTCTCTTTTGTCAGGAGCACGGTGGAGGAAGGAAATGTAAGTGTCTTTCTCACCACTTCTCACTTCTAATTCAGCTTGGTCTGTTTTTTGCAGGCCTGTCGCAATTAATCATGACCGACTAACTGATATTTATAAAAATAATCAAAATGCAACCACGCTGCAGCTTCAGAAATAATTGATTTATGGGAACATTTTAAATAAAACCGTAAGATAATGCAGCTCTGTTAACACTGCAAAAAGAGTTTACATTAAACACAAAGGTTCCACTGGTGCTCTGCGTACCAATGGCATGAATATTATAAAAATACAATTAATTTGAATATACACACATTACTTGTCTTTTGCAACAGAGTGGCTTACAATTCACCTATCCTAACAGGGCATTTTAACTCATCCATCTGAAATTGGCTGAGCTAAAACTGTTATTAGATAGTCAGTTAAGGAATTGTAATAAACAACAATTGTCAGTAACAATCACACATTGACGTGCATGTGTGTGTGCGCATCTCCCTCTGCTTGTAGTTAGGGGAGCTGTTGAAGGACTGGCGTCGCCTGAATGTAGCAGTAACCAGGGCCAAACACAAGCTGCTCATGGTAGGTTCTGCCTCTACACTACGACGCTACACGCCAGTGGAGAAGCTACTGAGCCATCTCCAGCAGGAGAACATGATATCCTTTTAAAAAGAGCTGTTACAACGCAGTGCAATTAATAATGTAAACAACTCAACAGAACACAGCTCCAAAATGACATACTGCTGCTTTATATATTTTCTTTTCATTTAAATTTGAGTTGTTGTTTTTTTTCTTTAAAAAAGCCCAGCTCTTTTCATGAACTTGGTGGGTTACTTGAACGCTGAGTAATGTGAGTTTTTTCTTTTGAGAAGGAGCATTCAAAACAGATCATCATGAAGGCTACAAAACTGTTAGCACATGGTCAGTGTTGGAATGAAATGGCCTTTGTCCATGTTATGTGCATTTTATTTGTCTACCAAGTTTTTTTCCTTAGCCCAACATCACATTATCCAGCTCCCACCAGCTGCACACAAGGTCCTACCCAGCAAGCACTTGTAAAAGAAGATATTACAAGCCATCCAAGTGTTTTCAAGTCACCTTTCTCAAAGCACGGCAGAGGCAGAGAGACACCTCAATGAAAGTAAAGTAAACCTTGACCAAATGTGATTCACAATAATAATTTCACTGCTACTTGTATAACATGTTTACAGCATGAAACATGTTAAACATTCTATTGTTTTGGGTTTCTGAGTCTCAGATAAACAAGGTTCCGTATTTATGTACCCTTCTTATCAGTTAGCAGTGATGAAAGTCTACAGAATGACCCTTGGCAATCTTTCTAAGCTCTTTAAGCCACAGCTGCTGTGTAATTATCCTTAACAATTGCTTTTACACTGAACACACTTGAAGCATTCTATTGATTTAATATTCATTAATATTACAAGAGTGAAATCTAACAGATTTGTTTTTAGATAAATGTGAAGTCAAGGACCAAAAGAACACAAGACCGTGTGGACACAACTGTGAAAAATATGGTACAGAACATCAAATCTCAAAGAGAGGTGGAAGCACCAATAGTTGATTTTCACAACTATACTAGTCAACTTAGCACACATTTGCTGTTTTCATAATGAATAAAGATGATGGCTCTAATGGCTCTAATGTCAACCAGATACATACGTTTTCAGAATCAGAACGTTGAAATGACAATCTGTTGTCATTCGCCGCAGATTGATATATCAGAGTTAAAACCATTGGTTGAGTGAGAATATAAAAAACACTTGAACAACAGAAAATACATTTAAATGACATTTGTCTAAAACCTCTGATGTTTATTATATCCAAAAAGTGCAATTTAGAACAACATTCTTTCCGATGTCACAACACAGTGGAGGCCTTGAAATAATTTAAGTTTCTGTCTTAAGCATGAACACAAATTAAACTATTGGCAATTGGCATGTTATAATTATTACAAAGTAAACTGGCCGTTATCATGTTAATCATATTCTTTGCTGCTGGAATTCAAAAAGCAGCAGGGAGAAGAAACATCTGTGCAGACATTCTTTGCTTAAGTAAAATATGCTGATGCTATTTGGTTTTGTGAATTTTAATTAGCACTGTATGTCCAATGCATCACTGCCACCAGGCTGACTGTGACGCTGTAGCTCAGATGTTTTTAATTTAATACACACTATGTTCCATTGACTGTTTGAGTTATGTTGTGTTTTTGTTATCTAATGTGAATTAATAATAAAAATTAGAAATATTTTGGCTGAATGATGTTTCATTTTTAGATCTGTCTGGACATAAATGTATTGGCTGTTATTTAAGGCATATTGTCTTATCAAATTGCATATAATTGTATATCATATATCTGCATGCTTTTATCTGTGGCTATAGTGTGATTCTTCCCTGCAGTACTGTCACAGCCTGTCCAGCTATGTTGATTCTCCCATCATCCTTCACTTCAAGCTGCAGCTCCCCACCTCGACTTGAGCACTGGTAAGCTGCATACACACAGACAGTTAAAAAAATGGGTCATTTAAATATATTTCAACTCTCTAGTGAAGGTTTAACAGGTGTATGTCAACACCTGCAAGTGATGGCACATTTTTGCAATAAATTACTTACCTAACATCTTCTTCTTGCCTAGTTGTTTAGACCAGTAGCTACCAAGGACTGTGTGGGCGGACCCTTGAATGACAGATGACAGACAAGGAACAGTAAGTACAATCCAGAGAAGTAAATACACGTGTGATGTCAATTTGAAATCAGATGCAGCTGTGCAAAAATAAGGATTTCATATACTGACTACTTAAAATTATATTATTACACATACTCCAGTCAACATGGTTTAAATTTCAGCTGATCTTTATAGAGAATCATTTCACCAGATAAACATTTTATTGCAACCCAATGAAAACTGTCTTATAATAGCAATAGTCCTACCAGTGACTGGGTCCTCTGCAATGCCATTCCATGGAGAAAAATATCTGGAGTGAAAGTCGTATCCTAGCTGGCAGTCTGGGGATCCTACAGGTAGTTGTACAAACATTTTATTCAGTGCTTTTCATTGTGGGCTGTTGCAAACAGAGCAACACATGGTTTTTTTTACTAGCCAGAAAATCTTTCTGGAGACAGATTTTATGGATACATTTATATTTTAACTGATCCATTAGTACAGTATCCGATTTTCTAGTAATGTTTACCTTTCATGGTGAGGATCACGCCCTTCACTTTTCCACTCCTCTCACTGCGCATAAGTGTGTCGGAGTCAACGTGCAGTTTACTTAGCACAGACCTGGAGTAATCACACAGTTGCATAAATGTGACTAGACATAAGTAATGGATCAAGAGTGCGGTTGTGATACTGCAAGGCGATTCTGATTGGTAAATCTCTACACTGGCTGTGACCAGTTAGAAGGGAAAATAAACGAGTGGCTCTAATGAGGGGTTATAAGCAAATCTGCGTGTTTCATTCTTACCTGTCACAGCGGTCAGACAGTCGGATAAGCAGTTTCTTCGTGGTGGTGCTCAGATATACATCCTGGACTGGGAGATTTCCAACTGCTGCCTGTCACATCCAGAAACACAGATGAACAAAAGAAAAATGAACCTTGGTACTTCCAGATAGGTAAACTATGTTAGTAATGTAAAGATGGAGGATATGTTTGCTGTAAGACCTTGATGATGTCCCTGAAGTCATTGGCATCCTGAGAAAAGGTTTTTTGAAGCCGTTAGATTGACAGCATTGTGTTATGTTTTGGCCGTCCAGTAACATTGTCCAGTTGTGTCTGTGAACTCGTACCTCTTTGGTGGGAGGGTTGAGAGGAAAATCCATGATGAAGCACTCCCCACGCTGGATAACTGACAATTCTCCACTCAATGTCTCAAAAACAAGTGTGTCATTCACATTCTCTAAGAGAAAGAGAATTGCACACAATGTGGGGAGTGTTTGCATGTATGTGCCATTAATCAGCCTTGTTTATTTGATATGCAGAATATGTGTGTGCGTGCGTGTGTTTTACTCTTATGCAGAAACAGCACGGCAGCAGAGGCCAGAGTGGCATGACCACACAGTTTCACCTCGTTGGTTGGGGTGAACCACCTGAGGCGGAACCTTGATCCTACAAAACAGGGATCACAACAAATATTTGTATCTAAAGAGTGAAGTCAAACTCAAGAAATGTATTCCCAACTTTTCTTCCCACAAAAACATCTAAAAACAATAAGGTGTGTTAAATCTCAGTGATGGTGGTTAAGTGAAAAACACGTTTTTATCTGAAAAGGAGATGGAAAAAAGTAACATTGTTCTCTGGTGACATATTTAAATCCATCACAGGATAAAGTACAGTACATGATAGTTGTGTTGAGACATGAGTTTTACTGACATCTTCCTATTATGTTTGCAAGTAGACATACTGAGTTACTTATTTGAAACGTTAACAGTTACTAAATCACTAAATCATCCCATGCTTAAGCTGCATGAAGTCAGACACACAACATGGATTCCTCTCCGTGGCATGTGCTGTTGTCCCATTTGAGTGAATACCAAAGGGGCGTGTTTACGTGACAGGTCAGCGCAACATGTTCCCAACAATGAATGGTTGCTGAGAATGGGGTTTTTTTCTGTTTGTGCACAAAAAGCTGGAGAATACCCATAAACAAGCAAAAATACTCCACACCTGTCTTTGTAAATGTCTGAGTCACCACCCCAGCAGTGTTCCTTACAGCCAGAAAAATTGAATGAATGCTGCTTGGAATGGTGCGATCCATATATAATGATAACATGTATAACATGAAAAGATTTGATTGTATTTGACCTGTAGTGAAATCATCAGAATGGTTGATCCTGGTGATGAAAGCCGTTTCTGACAGGTTCATCTCTGCTGCAATTCTCTGATATAATTCATCTGTCAGCTCCTGTTGCAAACAGATTTAGGCTTTATGATGTGCATTTTCATAGTTGTGACATCATTTAGGCCGTAAAGCTGCAAAGAGACTATATGACTTTAAGTGTCTTTAACATCTGCTGTGCTGGATGGTTAGTGCAGATTCAGAATATGAGACAAATCTGCTAACACTAATATTCATACTCACATGCTGAAGTGGACATATGGCAGCAGGGTTTCCCTTGAATGGCAAGTTGGTGAAGGCGTCCACGGTGAACACTGGAATCTCCATTATCATTACTGATGAAGGCTCTGATAGCCAGGTTTGACACAGACTGTCCCTCTGCAGTGGTGGACTTTACACACCCCACCCTCAAACAACGTCAACCATATTGTCCTATAAGCAGGCCCCACAACACCAGCACAAAAGAATCGGAATACCAGTGTGTAGTGTGCCTATTAAACATAGAAAAATGCAAAAATATTAGACACTTGCAAGAGTGTTAATTTGTAATTTAAAAAATGTAACCACTGAGGTTTTACAGTTCGTGTTTATCCCATAATACATTCATAATTATAGAATTTGTAATATAACTAAAACATTGCGGGGACACTTCTTACTTAGTCCATGAGCGCCAAGTAAGCCAAAAGCACCACTATATCCAGATATTATCGACAAATTACTTTATTAGTAAAAGTCAACTCGTATATTTATGCGCACATCCTAAACGCAAAGAGAAAATAATTTGTACAGCCAACAATGCTTATATTTATTATAAATCTAACTCAAATTGTTCTAGAAAGATCAAAGTTTTGGCCAAGTCTCGCGATATCATACCTGAGAGGGGTCGTGTCACCTGAGGTTCTGAGAGGATACCGGGGACAAGAGGCGAGCGGTGAGACTGTTTCATCGTAACCTTCTTTGACGTCAGAAAATGTGTCTTATGTTGTGGTGTTTTCTGATAACAGTTTTTAGCTGATAGCCGCTAGGAAGCGAACTATTTGGCCTTGTACGTGTGACCGATATCCTTGTCCTACATTTAGCATTAGCCGCTAGCTCAGTAAGTGATAACCGGCTAATGGTCCAAAGCTAGCATTAGCACGTCGCTGATATTATTGTATTTTTTAGAATCATTAGCTAATCTCACGCGGTCGCGGTATGATAGCTGTTTGGATGTAAAAGAAGCAATTCAACCGTCTCCAAGGGAACACTGGGTAATGTTAAGATGGTAACTTGAAGCTGAGCTAATGCTGTATTAGCTACCAGTGCTGTCGGTAGTTGTAGCTGTACTTTTGGGCAGAGTTGGCAGAAGGAAGTAGTAGTATCAAAACTACTGCGACAACTGCTGGAACTTCTTTAGCACTATAAATGTTATCGTTTTGTTGCATGGTTGTTGAATGAGCGATATAACTAGTCATAACATGTTATATGGTTAATGTATAGTGTTGTTCTGTCCTTGTTTCCTTTAAAATAAAACCCAGCATAAGTCATGTACATCGTATAAGTAAAATAAGTACATCCTTAGGTCAATTCAGCAATGGCGATTTAATGCAAGTTTATTTGTATAGCCCAGTGTCACTTACAATGTTTCAAAAGCCATTACAGGCCGATAACAACATACGGTTCCAAAGCTCAAAGGAAGAAAAGAAAAAACTCCTCAAAAAAACCTTAACATGGCAGGAAAAAAGGAAGAAACCGTGATAGAGGATATTCAAAGCGAGATCTGCTTTATTTGAATAGTCAGGTTTGCAATAGGAGCCGTAGGAAGGAAAGATAAACTGCATGTCAAAGATGTAACAAAACAGTATTTTACTTAACTTCAAAGGGAAGCTGATCAGCCTTAAATCTTTGGCCCAGGCCACTGCACATGAAAAGCACAGGGGTCACAGTGATGAGGGTTGAGTCTGTGTTTAGTATGAGTAGATTTGTTGACATGTATTGCTGTTGTGTTGTACTCCCCGTGGCAGTGAGAATGTCTTTGAATGAAGAGGGTTATGTGGTCAGGATCAGAGGACTGCCTTGGTCCTGTACACAGGATGAAGTGGCCAGCTTCTTCTCCGGTGAGAATGCACACCAAAAACCATATGAACAGTTTAGGTGGCGGTTCTATGCACCTCAGGTCAAACAAGTATAACAAGATGTTAACTAGCTTGATTTATGTTTCTGTTGTATGTGTGTGCCCAAGTCTTCGCTTGCTCTTGTAACATATTTAAAGCAATGCTCAGTAGACATTTCTCTTGCAAATATTAGGAATAGCCCATGTCTCTGCACCCTTTTCTGGGCCATTAGTCCATTTTTAGACAGATTTTCATCAAATCTATGTATGATATACATTTGAATTCTATTACTAAAAGCTTTAAGTGGATTATATAGAAACATATAAGATAACAAACAAAGGAAAACAGAGGAGCATAAACAAGACCTCTATTCAGATTAGTGGTCTATAAGGCTGACTAATTCATTCAAATATTAATAAGGAAAATCCACCACCCTTGTTTTATGATGGTTTTATCCACATGGACATTTTTCCCTTTTTATGTCAGGAATTCACTTGTTAGACAACCATAACCTTTAGGAATTCTGAACCCTTGTCATCTTTATGCAGACTGTGACATCGTGGGGAAGGTAAACGGGGTGTGTTTCACCTACTCTAAAGAAGGCAGACCCAGCGGAGAGGCATTTATTGAGCTGAAAAGTGCAGAGGATTTCAAGAGCGCCCTTGCCAAGGATCGTAAATACATGGGACACCGATACATAGAGGGTAGGCATTGAAAATGGTTTTAACAGATCACCCTTGGACAACCACTTGGTTTCACTGTGTTGTGTCATAACGTAGTCTCTGCATTCACATACGATACTAATTCAAACATGTACATTACTGTTATCGAAGGCTCATCAGTTCACTGTGGAGATGTTGTCTGTGTGTTTAGAAAACTAATGGGGGTGTTTGTGTGTGTTCACACCGAGCTATCAATATAATTTTGTGATGCTTATTTTACCAGTTTGAAATGTTCTTTCACGTTAAACATGTCTGTCTGTGTGTTTTTCTGACTGAATCAGTGTTCAAGTCAAACCGTAGTGAGATGGATTGGGTGCTGAAGCGCAGCGGTCCTGCTGATTATGACAGCTGCAGTGGCTGCATGCTGAGACTGCGAGGTCTTCCATTTGGCTGCAGCAAAGAAGAGATTGTTCAGTTCTTCTCAGGTACATTATTGTTTACATTCATACATTATTGCTAAAAGTTGTTAGAGTGACGTGTGAATTTACAGATTTTCACACCACCGGCATACAAATGCAGTCATACAAATGCACCATCAGTCTATATTTTCAGTTGATGTCACATGGTGTAGTGCTAGTGGCCTGGGTGTAAAATATAAAATGTAAAGTGTATATAAGTCCCAACAGGAACCAACAATTAAAAAGTCTCAAATGCAGCAAAGCCACCAAAGAAAATGCCAGATGTCTTTCGGTTTTGAAAACAATTACAGAAATGTTAATCAAGGTTAGATAGATTGCTCTTAATTATGTGATATTATACATACACATGATATTTTGTAGTCACTTTTGATATTAGATAAGCAAGCATTGCCAAATCTATTTATTGGTGTGATGCATAGCACAATTTTAAATTTGGGTCACAAATATCGAGTTTTGATTTTTTAAAAATACTAGTAGAAATGTAACTTCAGTTTTGTCTCATGCCAGTTCTTCTTTCATCCAGTAACACCCAGGGGATCTACCCCACAACAACACATCTCTGCAACATGCAGTAACGTTCTAAAATTATCACAGAGGTCATCATTTTCTAGAATTATCAAATGCACTTTTAAAGGGTTAGTTCACTCAAATCAACAATTTGTCTGGTTCTTGTCCATGCAGAACATAACAGTGTTTTGTCACTGTGTCATTTATGCTCTCTCACCACTTCAGTATAATGGAAATACAAGAAATTTGGTTTGTGGTGCCCAAAGTATATAAAAAAAGAACATTTGAACTAAACTAAATGGCAGTGTTGTAGTAATCTAAGTATACTGTTTTCATCTACACTTGGCAAAAAGTAGCTCGCAATGTTGATGGATATCACAATATGGCAGCACATCTCAGGGATGTTGGGTGAATCTTCAAAGATTACAGAATTCTTATATCAACCTTGGTAACAGTTTTACATTGTGGCAACATCAATGTCTCATTTTGACATATCAAAAGAATATGCAGCGTATGAATGATCATGGTTAATGATTATATATGAAGACAATCTGGGACCAAATTAGCTAAATGGTTTCTTTATCTTTTTATTCTTCTTCCCTCAGTAGGCAGGTTCATGCATCTACAGTTCATTTCTTCAACATGTCTGTCTGTCTGTGATGGCCCTACGGTCCAGTATTTGTTGTTCTTAGTCATACTGTGTTGACTTAAGGGTCTTGTTATGCATTGTTAGCATGATTCTACCATTTTAGTTATTGGACAAACATACTAAATACTGTACTGTCACTTAGATCATATCACACCTAAAGAGGGTCTGAAGATAGAATGAATTGGGCTTGGCTGGTTTGGACTAAGTACGAGTCCCACGTCACTGATCTGGGGTCAGAGCTGTGATTGTTCTATCAGACAGCATCTGTCTGGGAGAGCAAACACCCCCAAAAATGTTATTATCACTTAATTTGGCTGGTGACCTTTTAAGTATGAGAAAATCATGAGAACCAAGCATATCTAGATTTAGTGGTGCTAGAGAAAAATACTGTTAAAGTAGACTCTGATTCTATGCTGACTCCAGGCCAGTATTTATTTTTTGGGAGTATTTCCTCACTGAGCGCAAGAATAATGCCCATCCTTGGAGATTTAAAGCTGTTATTAATTCACTGCTATCACACATATCTATCATCTAAACTCTTGTGATGCAGTGGGTGTTGTTTTATATATACACATATCCATCCATCTACCTACCTATCTACCTACCTATGTATTTATGTGTGCTTGGGTTGAAGGGTTGAGAATCGTGCCAAATGGGATTACTCTGCCAGTGGACTACCAGGGGAGGAGCACAGGGGAAGCCTTCGTGCAGTTTGCCTCAAAGGAGATAGCAGAAAAGGCTCTGGGGAAACACAAGGAAAGAATAGGGCACAGGTGGGACAGACGGGAAAGGGATGGGCTGGGTTTCAAGTAATTGCTGGGTGGTCATATTAGAGTAATTATGGTTAAAAAAATATGAATGGGATGGGTTCTGTTGTCATACTTCTGATTAATTACAGCATGGGTTGTCTGTTAGAATAAAAATGGTTAACTGGGCTGTGGAATTGTTACATCACTAATCGGGTGGGTCATGTAATATTTGTTTAAATGCTAATGGGACGGGTGTATGTATTGTATTGTTGAAATTATGTTGGGGTGGAGGGTTATATATGTGATTCACTAACGGTGTGGGTTAGAGTAGCATATGGTTGCATTGGATAGTTGTATTAGCGCTGTTGTATATCCTTTCATACATGCATCATACAGATCAGCCATTGTGGACAGTAAGAAGTACATAAGAGTCACGGCAGCCTCTACGTACACAATAAAGCATCAAAGTGCATTGTGCCAGGCCATGTAGCAGTGTTGCGCTGCCATGTTAGGACCATTGCTAAGTTATTAATGGTCGATGTGACAGCTAAAAGCCCTTTCAAGCATTTTCTTCAATTAATTGTAAGTTAGAGTGGCAAATTTGATGTAGATGACATTAAAATCCTACATCATGGCCCTAAGCCCAGAGCTATGAATAGACATAGGCCTGTTTTAGACCACTATTTAAGACAAAACACCAGGAAAATTGATGTGATTTAGAATATCTGTCTTTGTCTGTTAAGTTTCTTCTGTGTGAATCATATCTGTGTATGTAACTAGAGTAACCATTTCTACACTTTAACCCTCTTCTCTGCCCACCTCACCCTATGGGCCTTTCCTGTTACAGGTACATAGAGATTTTTAAGAGTAGTCGTAATGAGATCAGAGCCTACTATGAGCTACCACGGCGTGGGATGGGAGGCCAAAGACCAGGGCCCTATGATAGACCCATGATGGGGGGCCCCAGGGGAGGGTTTTTTGGGCCCGGGCCAGGCCGTGGAGGGGCTCTGATGGACACCGTGAGGAGCGGAGGTGGATATGGAGCAGGTAAGCAGGCTGAGTTTTGCTTTTGGGTGCAAAGGAATAATTGGTGATGCCAAATTTGCCAGAAAATCAGGTGGAAGAGAGAGATAAATGTCATTAATACACATTTAAATAGATTCGTATACAATAAAGAAAGTTCTTCATCACAAGGTCTATTAGAAGTGTTTACTCAATTTTTTATGGTTCTCTTTAACTTTTTAGGACCTTAAATTACACTGCCCCACCTTTGAATAATATTGATAGTGTTTTGTTCAGTCTTCAGGTTTTGTGCTGCTTACTTTGTCTAAAATAATCTCAACAGCATATTTTTGGATGAGCATCTGGTGATGATATGAGTGAATATTTTAAAGCCTTGTCATGTTTTCCACGTATGGATGTTTCACTGAGGTCTCCCTGTGTCCAGGCTACGGTGGCTTCGACAACTATAATGGATTCAACAACTACTGTTTTGGGAATGGCATGTTTGATGATCGGGCAAGAGGAGAGAGGGGAGGAAGAGGTTAAGTCCATATTTAGTTACTCATTACACGCTGGCATGCAGACATACTGAAAGTGAACAACAGAATGTTTTCACTTTGAATAGTTTGTATGTGTCTTGCAGTTTGTATTTAGTGGCTCTTAAGATCGTGAAAAAAAGCCACACTTGTGACAACTCATATATCTCTATACGAAGATGTCATACTTAACATACGTAACATTAATTACAAAATAAACCTATTTTTCTATGGATGTATACTTATGACAGTTATCACAAATTAATTCAGCATATTAGTTTAATTCCATTTCCTCACTCACATTGTTGTTTGTCACCTGTGTGTGTGTCTGTTGGCTCAGGGATGGGAGGCCAAGGTTATGGTAGTCCAAGCGATAGTGGATCAGGCTTCCACAGTGGCCATTTTGTCCATATGAGGGGTTTGCCGTTTCGTGCAACAGAGGGAGACATCGCTAAAGTAAGAACACAAGCGCACTTTTCTCTCTACTGATGTCCAGCAGTGACACCAATTTCATTTAAATGTTTGACTATCACGTAGGTCATGTGATCATATAATCTGTAATGTCAATAAAAGCAACCAGGTACTACATTAGCTTACCTTTGATGTTGGACAGTTGGATATGATATGTGTGTATTTTTTTGCTTTAGTTCTTCTCTCCCCTGAATCCAATGAGGGTTCATATCGATGTGGCTCCAAACGGCAAATCGACCGGAGAGGCAGATGTGGAGTTTCGCTCCCATGAAGATGCAGTTGCGGCCATGTCCAAAGACAAGCACCACATGCGTAAGTCTTCTGCTCTTCCTCTCTGACTGCACATCCATTAAGTGTAAATTTCTACTGTTTTATTAAAGAGTTACATCTGAAGAAAAATGGGACTTTAGAAAGCAAGCTGTAAACTAATTTTTCTTATTACATTTTTCTTAAATTCAGCAGGCAGAAGGATGTCAGTGTTTAATGTATTTATTGTTTGTCTCCTCCCTGCACAGAGCATCGCTACATTGAGCTTTTTCTTAACTCAACGTCAAGTGGAGCAGCTGAGATGAGTGAGTTTTTATTACTTTTTATCATCAATGCTAAATAATGTTTGATCACTTTAGATTCCACTCAGTGTCTTTATCTGAGACATTGTACCACCAGAAAAATGCAAAATGGTCAAGAGTTTTTAACCCGGTCCTCAAGGAGCACAAGTGATGGAAAATGTTTAGTGCAATGGAAATACTGCTGATTTTTACAGTAGCATTCAAATATTTCTTAAACTATTGCCAACATTTTCCCAAGAATAGTTAGAACAAATAGTTACTACTCGTACAACTTTGTAGGGAATGAAGATATGTCATTGAAGACTGTGTCACCTTTATTTTGTGTTTATATTATCACCATGTGTTGATGCAGTTGTGAAGAGACAAATCCTGAGAAGGGTGCATTTGTTTTGTTTCAAATGGTTGTTAAACAAGAAAGTTTACGTTTTACATTTCCAGATATATTTTCACATTCTGTTGATTAAGCTTTTGGCTCTTATCACTTAAAGTTAAATTGCCATTTTTCCAAATTTAACAGTTTTTAGGTAAATGTTAAACAAAGCCATTTCTGTGCTAATATTGTGATCTTTGCAAAATCTCCAGGTCGTGGTGGTGGTGGTTACTACAGTAACTCAGGAGGGGGCGGAGGCTCACGGAGCAGTGGGCTGCGAGGTGCTTACTGATGATGCCATCCAAACTTCCAACCCATCCAGATGTTTTATCATGTTTCTTTTGGCCACATACACTTGGTAAGCATTTTTAAGCAGAAAGCTGATCTGATGTCACTAAACTAAACAAAAGCAATGTGAATTTCAAAGCTGAAATGTTGCATTTTTATCTAGGGTCATTTTAACTTTGATAATTGTTACACTTTATAAGACCTTAAATCCTGGAATCTTATTTGTTGCAAAGCAAAAATATGTTCAGGGGTTCTGGTTCTGCAGGAGGTGTTGCCACAAGAATTTTAAAACATTTCCATAATTTTGTTAGAACAAAGAAACTCATTGCTTTAGTCACAGAGTAAAAAGATGAAGGCAAAAAATGGATTTGAACATTTTGACTTTGAGATCAGATTGCCTGCTTTGAAATGTTTGATAATGGTGAGCCTGTGTTTTTTTTATGAATGTTTTCATAGTTCATTACACAATTTAAAAAAAACAAAGCTGAATATTATATTCCACTCTCAAAGAGTGGAAATAAATCTCTATATTTGAGCTGTAAGATATCTTATGCAGCTGTTGTACATTTTGCCTAATAAATTTTATATTTAATTCTCTTTCGGTCGCTCAGCTCTTCTGTTCTGCGTTTGTTATTCAAAATCATCTGAATAGAAAAACTGAAGTGAAAAGTGAAGCCCAAGGATAGAAACAGGTGTTCAAAGGAAAATAAATGAAAACCACAAATCCTGTGTTGAACTCCATTTAATTGGCTACTGCTACATTGTCAAGGCAACAACCTGTTGGCAATAGAGATAACATTGAATTGGCAGCATTTAGTAAGATAAAGGCCCATACTGATTAACATCCAACATGTATACATTATAAAGTGGTAAATACATTACAGTGATAAACACTGAAGTCCCATTCATTTCTGAGCAATTATAAGAAAACTGTTCTTCCCTGTACTTATTGTCTTTAGTTTTACTTCTACATTAAATATAACCTTACAACTGTTTTTAAATATCTGCCAAAAATGTACGTACTAAACTGTGCCTAGGAAACTTCAGTCTCTTCATGGGAATACTTTCAGTTTTTGCAAAGAGCTGTAAACATCGTATACAAGTACAAAACCAGAATGTGCAGTCGAACAACCTTTCTAGGTAGTGGAGCAGCGGTAAAATAAATGTCTCCCATCACTGCTGCATCTGCAGAGTACAACTAACTTCAAGTGGTTTTAGGTAAGAATCAGCCATCCCGTATGCATCTTAGTAAGATGACTATGCATAAAACAAATACTTTTATGGCCTTTAACAGACCATGGAGGACTAGGCCAAACACTTTTCTGGCTTGTTTGTGTAATATTTGAGTATTACACAAACATGGCAGAAAAGTATGTGTAATACTTTAAAGTATGTTTGGAACAACCAGTAACTATCTGACCTGCAGCCATTCTGAAAGCCAGCTGTCAGGTTATCAGTCAACTGAACAGAAACAGATGAATGACAAAACTTTAACTGATGCACTGTGTTCAAAGCTGGTTTCATAACCAAAGTGATCCAGACCTCCTCCCTTCTGTCTGCTTGTTCTCTCTATTGTAGCATTGTTTCAGAGCGCCACATCTGAGTAAATATCAAGTCAGTCAGTCTTGGTCCTCTAAGCAGCCTGTTCTGCTTTAGTGTCTCAAACACTAAATGTGCCTTTACCGTACGTGTGAAAACTGAATTCATGCTTGGCTACCACTGGCAAGTGTTGCTACTTGGAAATGTTTTGGGCCATTGTTTCAGATTCTCTCTGTAGCAATCTGGTTCAAATACAGGGCTCAATTTGGCACCATGAGATGCACAGGGCTTAAGTAGGAATAATAGCATTTATACAGGCACAAAAGGCACGAGTGTTAAAAAAAAAAATCTAGTTTCCAGTTCATGTGTGAAGACACAGATCTGCCACAGCATAGGAGCAGGAATAGTCCTAGAAAGAGTTTTACAGAGGAATCTGTCTGTTTCACTGCACATTTGTCATATTCAGAGGACATTCATTCTGTCTTGCCTAAGAGGATGACTGGAGGAACCATAGATCCTCCTAAAAAAAATTCAGTGGCATAGGTGTGATTCTCACATCGGTCATGTTAGACTGCCACCATAGTCAGATTTAGCATGCCAAGAATGAGGAAATAGTGCCTCTGAGTTGTTAGTTTCATGTAAAGGAGAAAGAAATTCATCATCAATGTCAACCAATGATAAAGTTTTAACTTTTACTGAGCCACACATGTTTCTACAACAATGTTCAACAGTGGCTGCTGCTACCTGAGTGGCATAAACTGCTAATTAATGTTTTTAGTATACTAACTGATTTAACCACTTAAGCCCAGGTAGACTTGGTACCATGGTTTTGGTCAAGGCATTTTTTCTTGTTTGTTTTTGAAGATTTTTTGAAATAAAATGAGCGCTGTCATTTAAGAAAATAAAAACTCAATGATTGAGGAGACTTCCTGGTTCCCTGATAGAAAGACCATGAACCAGACTCTCCACCAAGTGGCACTGTAACACAGCCATTGGAGGGGACAGGCAGGAGAATATTTACTGCATGTCTGCCGGAGTAAGTCAGTACATGCAGAAAGTGTATAGTTGCGTTTTTTTCCCCTCTGGGCTTAAGTGGTTTGTTTTTGACAAACATCTGGAACCTTGCTCACCAGTCAATGGAGTTTCACTTTCAGTTCATGGTGAAGTTGTCTCTCCTTTCACTCGTCTGTAAAACCAAAATACGACCCCAGGCTGCTGTACTCTGTACTACTCTGGATTCTGTAATCCCCTATGAAGGAGATAGTGTTTGCAGCCCTATAAAGGGAGGAAAGTTGAACAATGAGACAAAGATGAACGGGTCATTTTAGTACAAATAGCACCATCCTGTGGCCATTTAGAACGGGTGACTGGGTGAGTGTCCACCATTAGTTGAGATGATATTGATTCAGTCAAATACAAACCGCTTGAATGTATCTTCAATAGCTACCGAGCTTAACCGAGATCAGTTCCATCGATATCGAATTAAGGATTTTCTTTAATACCTCCTCAACTAATAAAGATAGTGACATCATTCTAGGTGCTATAGGTGTGTTTTCCAGATCAATTAAGCAGATGGTAATGGTTATTTTTCTAATTACCACCAGGTCATTTGTGTATGTTCTTGTACACAATGTATATATTAACATCAAAATAATACGATTGACATGTTCAGCCTTGGCTGAGGTTTCTGGTTATATTAGAGGACCGTGCAGCCTTGGAGGGGTTATGCATGCTATGAATGTTTGTTTATATATTAAACTGTATTGAGTATTTTCATGTTTTGGGAATTGTGATTGCACTCTGTTACTCCATTTCCTGGGCCATTGTTACCATGACAGTGTAAATATAACATTTCCACTTCCTGAATGACGCATATTTAGGTATGATTGATAAGGCCAGGATGCCCTGTGAATCTTCCAATCATGATTATTCATAAAGAAGACCAAGAAGTGGTCAAATTACAAATCCTGTTCCAGGCTACGATGGAATGCTTTCATTTGGGCCTCTGGTCCACCAGACAGTGTGTAAATGCTACCTCTCGCTCTGTGCTGATGACAGGAGGACATCTTGGTATTTGAAGGTTCTACACTGCAGGTGCACTTTGCGTTGGTAAGACATCCTTTATCATCATCGCGTACATTAGTCCATCGCATAGCTTACGTGGATGGCCTGTATGTGGTCCACCTGTATGAGGTCCAATGGTAGCAGCGAACAGCAGGTGGAGAGAAGTGGAAATTGGCAGATGGATCGTCCAGAGGATTATGGGAACAGCGCTGGAGGGTGGGTTTGTGTTCTAGTCTGATCTCAGATTGTGTGAGGCAGTTGTAAAAGTACCGGACGCCCTCATGTTGGATTGGAGGAGCATCGCTGGAGGAGGAGGGCGTGGCAGGTGTCACACACTCTGACTGGTTTGGGAGATGCAGGCAGAGGAAGCTCGTTGTCCGAGCAGCTGTTACAGAAAATCTCCCCACAGTTCCTACAGTGGTGCTGGACAGACAGACAGACGGAGAGAAACACACACATCTAAGGTTACATTTCATGATGGACAGCAGGATGTCAGGAACACATCATGGGTGACAAACTAACTTCTGAATATTTTTCAGTTCATCCACAATAAGATGTTTCTCGATCTCAGCCTGTGTGCAAGAACGAATGACATTTATGGAATGAATGAAAAATATTCACCCGTAAACATACAAACAAATCTGTATTTGTTTCTATTTCTGAGGAGCTAAATGAAAACAAAAATATGCAAATATTGATGAATGAGACCCCATGTTGTGAAGAGCTCAGATGACTCCCTGAGTGTGTAAATGTCCACTTAGTATTATTCTGTGTTCAGCTGTTGACTGACCTTTCGTCTTGAGATGGAAAACTCCTTCTCACACAGCTTACAGTGGCTCGCCTCTTTGTCCTTCAGCCAAACCTGCCCTCCCTGCAACAAAACGAGAAAACGTCACACACTGCAACCTAATGTTGCATCACAAAACTCAGCATAACGGACGGGGACACAGCCAAGTATAGACAAGCCTCTGTGGTGACGGCATTTTACCCAAGAAAATGTTTTCATATGTTTGCAACGTTACCTGAAGAGCTTTGTTGGCTTCCTTAATGTCTTCGATCTTCAGTTTGGATCTGATGAGGAAAAATGAAAGACAGTAGAAGGTCAGTGGTCTGTGAAGCCAAACAGACTTTAAAGGCCAATCTACATGAAGATCAAATACTAATACTGTATGTTCACCATTGCGTGTTTTGAATGAAAATGCCCCCGAAAAAACCAAAACCTTTCTGATCTCCCCTGCTCTTGAACATGAGCCTGATGATGATGATGTCACGAGAAGAGTATTCATGAAATAAAGTCATATTTACTCGCTGAGTTTGGAGCCGAGTTCCTCCAGAGCTTGTTCTTGGTCTTCACAGATGCTCTTCAGCTGAATGTTCTCATCCTGGAGACGGTGGAACTCCTGCGCAATGGCAAAACACACAATCACAGCCCCACACAGCAGAGGACATTCGTTGGTTTGATCATACAGTATGTGGAGATACACACCTGAAACATACAATACGTGTGTGTGTGTGTGTGTGTGTGTGTGTGTGTGTGTGTGTGTGTGTGTGTGTCCTGACCTTTTTCAGCCCGTTAATCTGAAGTGCCTCTGTGCTCAGCTGGGCTACCGTTTCCCTCTCTCTGTGCAGATCGTTCAATAATGTCTGCCTCCACTCCCTCTCAATCTTCAGGTCCGTTTCCAGCTGCTGACTACAGATATGAAGAAAAAAAAGAATCAATGTACAACTTAAAGAATGATGGCTCGCGTCCATTGAAAAGGGAATATGTAACTTTAAAAAAAATCAATTAAGTAAATGTTGATCAGTGCCATGTTTAGCAACAGGTGGTCCAGCTTCTTCAATTTTAAGTGTGTGAGTACCAGAATGTGTTTTTCTATGTCAGTGTGTGTTGCTTACAGTTGCTTTTCTCTGTGTTCGATTTGTCGCTGCAGACTGTCAGCCTTGTTGGCAAAGTCGAACTTGAAGCGCCTGGCTCCATCCTCCGCCGAGGTCCGGTGCCTCTCTGCCTCCTGTAATCTGCACCATTATAACCAGGGACAAACTCAGGACCGTGGAGAGAAAAAACTGGGGGGGAGGATGGAGGGAGACGAAGAAAAGAGGGATATATACTGACAGATAAGGGGGATAGATGAGGGGTGAGCGAGGGATGAGTCTGTAATCGCAACACCACAAGTGAATAAAACACAAAGGATGGAATCAGCGGGGTGGGACGAGGAACAAGTCCAACAAAAGGCGTGTGATGGAACACTCAAAGCAGGGAGGAAAAGGCAAACTGAGTGGAAAAATTGCCCACTCTATAATATCCTTCAGAATGAGTGGATTAATCATGACATATCTAAAAACAGTCTGACCTTTTTGATCCGTCCCGTCGGAGGACACATCAAGCTCACCCTGATCCACGCCATTAAACTTTCTTGTGCCAACAATCCAAACCGCTAAATACTCCATCTACACATTCAAAAACATTTTACTTTATGACTAGTAAAAGACAGTAGTCGAGAGTTTAAACAGTCATGTTGAGTCTTTATTCTTCTACAAATTGAAAGTTACAGTACCGTGAACATGGCGTTAGAATAGGCAGAACGATCACTTCCTCGTCTATCACAAAGTCAATAAATACGGCAAGATGAGGGACAACGACACGTTCAGGCTCCGCTGGCCTCACTCGGCTGTTTACATCTGCAGACGTGACTAAACCTTATCGTTCTCTATCTAGACGCTGCTCTAAGAGGATAAAGAACAAGAATATGCAACAAATCAGAAGCGAGAGAATGCAGGAAGGGGAATCTACCGTGAGCACCGGTGATTTTCACTTGGGTTAGCAACTTGGGTAGCCATGAAATGTATGTTTCTAAGTTGTATACAGCTGTGATGTTACTGCTCCATCTCTACAACCATAAACAAAGTAAATCTCCCCCTCTGAGACAAAGCCGACATCCACCTGGCACTGAATCATTCAACAACCTGTGTGGCCAACAGTGGATGGAACAAAAAGTCTACACGTCAGCACTGAACACATTCTTACTCAATGTGACAAACATGTGTGAATAAGACAACGCCCTGGGTCCATCTCACAACTAAAAACAGTCTGTTATGTTAAATGGGACACATACAGATTAGGGCTGTCTCTATCCATTACTCTGAAATCAATTAATCTACTAATATTTATCAATTTGATGAGTAATCATTTGTCTATGTATATACTCTGAGTATATATATTCCATCAGAGTCTGTTTCTTACAGAACGAGTCATGGAAGTACGAAGTAAATTACAAATTCCCAAAGACAACTTAATAATCTGAATAAATCATAATTTGGCCAATCGATGAGTAATTGATGTGTTGTCACTTTAAGATGCGATGACGTTTTGTGACCTACGTGATCATGTGATACTTTTTTGATTTGTTATTAATCTAGTGGTGCAGGAAGAGAATGAGAATATAAAACTAAGGCACCGCAGAGAATAAAGTCATCAATATGTTTCTGTCATCCTTTCTGCCTGGTTGTCTTCTATTGTTGTGAAGAAGACGGCAGATGTTAGCTTAGCTTAGCTTAGCTTAGCTTGCATCTTTGCATTTGCCATTTTACAGATCATTTTCCAAATAATGGAGGAATAAAACTTTTTTTTTTCTTGTTTAGTCCATAACAATCAATCAAGACAGCCCTAATGTAAATTTCTCCAAACTTGTGAGGAATCCATCAAAGATGAAGATTTTGGGGCAGTTCTGGACCTGCATTTTGTGTTTCTACAACCTCAAGTTTGGACACTTGGTTCAACACATATCCCACACTATATACACTGCAACAGAATGACAAAAAAGCGTAATGCTTCCCTGTTATTATCAGTGATGTTGCACATAAACTGACCACTGGAGACAGGTAGAATGTGTAGTGTGTGTTTATGTGCATCTACGCACGAGTGGGTGTGTAGCTCATGAATTCCAACATTGAAGTAAAACTAAAACAATATTTCAGACAGCCCTCAGACCGCTAAACACAGCCAGAGACTATGCTAAATGAGAAGGGGCCACATTTTTATCATTATTAGCATAAAGTCTGGAGATGATCAAATTAATCGTACAGCAACAGTCTGTATGAGTCCGAGCACAACAAAGCATGCGTTCAAGTTTCACCCGATTCTGTGACTGAGCTCATCTGGACATCGTCTGCAAACAAAACAGGAATGTTCCTTCGTGTTGTCGTGTTGGCTGAATCCTCAGCATTTGTGTGTGTGCGTGTGTGTGTGTGTGTGTGTGTATGTGTGTGTGCCTGTGTGTGTGTTAGAAAGAGATGTCCTTGACTAGTTTGTATTGGTGCTCTGTGTCTGTGCTAGCACACTTGACAAACGACATGGCAAGTGTTCTGGTCTGACTGAGCAGATCCTTATCACTGCACACAGAAGCAGGAAAAATCAAAAACAAACAAAAGAAAAGAAGAAAAAAAATCAGGAGAAAAAAATAAATAAATCATTGAGATTTCACGGGAGCAAAATAGGTGGATGGACAAATGGATGAGTGGATGGATGGATGGGTGGATGAGTGCCATAAAAGACAGGAACAGAAGGAAGGAAAGAAAGAAAGAGGAAAGGAAGGAAAGAAGAAACGATGTCATTATATCAGAGTCTTACGGGCCCCGGTTACACTACACAATTACAGTACAGCGGGAGGAGGAAATGAAAAGGTGTTAACAGAAAGAAATCTGATTACAGGCTGCCAGGTTCACAGATTTCTACCGTCAAAAATAATTCCCATCACGATGAGCATTGAGAGATGAGAAGAGGTGGGAGGGAAAAGCAGGCAAAGGTCACATGGACAGAGAGATGAATAGAATAGAATATACCATAAACTGACATTTTCAAATCAAGGGTGAATATCAACATGAGATCTGTACTTCCAGAATGCCCGATGTCCACCACAGCACTTACACTCTACAGGGGAAAACGTATTCACTCAGGGTCATCACAGATTAGATGGTACTTTAAATTTGAGACCTTAAATGGGAACATTTTCACCTTCGTCATTACACACTTCACTACACAAATCCCACTGAAAACTTAAGTGCAACCGGGGTCCTCCCTAACCGACCATCCAAAAATTTTAGAGCTGCAAAAACATTCACAACCAATCACAAAGAGGATGAGACGTAATAAACCAATGGGAGGGGACAGGGACTGACAGAGACGTGACGGAGAGGAAGGAGGATGAGGGTCGCATGACATCAACCAACTAGCACACAGCTACAGGAGACAGAGGCTTCTACAGTGACTGGAGCAGATATGGAACACAGATAAACCCGAGGGTGTGTCGCCAACACAATTAGACATGCAGGGGAATCAGATCAAGTATTGGGACAGCAAAGTGGTCTCATATCTTGGATTTGATAAACTTGGATGATTTTCATGTTTTCAAATATGATGACAATCTCCTTCATTGGCTGAAAGATTTTTTCAACTCAGCTACATATGTTTTAAGTAGGGGTGGGAGAGAAAAACAACCATTGCCATAAATCATGATTCTTGAGACAAAAAATTTGTGAATCGATGCATAAATGAAAAAAAAATCAACACTTTAATTTTTTCTTAGTAACTTTTAGCAAGTTATCTAGCAAAATATCTAATAAACCTAAATATAAACTGCAATTTCTGTTTTTTTTTCTGTATATTCATGGGGCACTTCCTGCTTTTATATTCAAGGTTCAGTTGTTTTGGTTTAAATTTTAGCTGATTAAAAAAATAAAATAAAAAATTCCTTTTGAAGCCGGTCTACAGGTTTTTTTTTCCTTATACTTCTTGGGTTTTACATTTTGGAAACACGTGACAATGTGCTAAAACTCAGAGTGGACTCATTTGTTTTAAAGTTTCATTTGGGTGTTCAGCCTATTATACTGAACCTTACTAGATTACTCAAACATTTCAGCCAGTTAACAAAACTGTCATTTGGAAAAAAGGAGGAAGAATCAAATCATTTCCCCGAAAGTTTTTGCCTACTTCCTCTTCAGCAAATCTCTCAAGTGTAAAATTATGAAAGTCCATGTTGGTCCAAGTCCACTTCTCAGTTCCAGATACTGTATTATATGACTCCAGACCACATTGTGAAAGGAGAAAATGACCAATATACAGCAGCTACTACATTTTGAAATCTCCACTATAGGAGATTATCACAGAATTTCAGAGATAAAATGTAAAGTTTCATTTTCAGATGAACACATTAGAGTTAAATCCGTCTCAAAAAGATCCATTCATGCAGCCAAGCATGAATGGTTTTTGTTTTTACTCTTGATAATCCTAAACTATCAGCCTGCGCTGCATGAAGGGAGCGATTGTAAACATCCTATTTGTGGCCTTAAATGAGCCTCGGCGTCATCAAAAAAAACAAAACTGCAATTTGCACGGTTTAAGCCTGCTGGGAGAAGCGAGGAAAATGGAAAGTGATTTTCGTGAGTGTGTTGACCCTTACAGGAAGTGTGTCTTACCTTTGCTCCAGCTGCTTCATGGTGGCAGTGATCTGGTTGGTTTTTTCTTCCAGACGGCTGATCATGTCGTTTTTCTGCTTCATCTCTTCATCAGATGACTGTGAGATGAGATTTACTGTCATTCTTAGAGCTCTACTTCTCATTTGTGCATTCATCTGGTAAATGTCTCGTGGTGAGGTGACATGAGTGGGCCCGAGTGAGAGTGTGTGCACACCTGCATCTTCTGGTACATCTCCACATTAATGGCTTTGACCTCGTCCAGCTGGTGTCTCAGTCCAATCAGTGTGTCCTGTTGAAAAACACAATCAGGTGTGTTGTGACCCAGGAGAGTAAAGTATGTTCTATTCATTCACACAACTTTACCTTTTATGACCAGATGTTCTTTACTCCTTTATCCGTTTATCTATTTGCTCAGTTTTTTATTTATATGTAGGAAGGATACTAAAATATTCTCTAATCTACCTGCTGCTTCACCACATATGATGGTTGTTTGTTTTCAGCTCAGATGAGTCTTTCTTATTCATCTCCAATGTCGCATATGTAGCAACTGGGCTACAAATGTCAGCTGGTGGTGTTTATAATGGCAGTGTGGTGAGATGACTCGGGATACACACTGAACAATTGCTTCAGTTTCTCTATCAGACCTATCTTCCGTGTTTTATTACTTCATCATATTCAGCAAGCCTTCTGCTTTTTGTATCCTCTCAGTGGACACAACTGGTGATTAATTACAGATGCACAAAAAATTCAAAGTATGTAAGTTTGTCAGTTTATGGAACAGATGAACTGAATCAATGATCAATCATATTAATGATTAAATCCTGCTGTTGAAAGAAGTTACTGGAAAACTGCAGACAAAGGGTAGAAACATGAACCAAATCTGTGGAAGCATCTGAAGACTTTATCATTAAATGTTGCATGTGTGGGGAACCTTTGTTGAAATCCCATGAACTCCATTTTCACTATTAAGCAGCTACACATATCATTGCGAATCAATGCAGGTAAAGAAATTACAATATTTTTCAGAAAATACTACTCATTATGTAATTTTTATACTTTAACCAAGCATTTGTTGTCCAGTGTTTGTAGTTCTAAGCACAAACGGCACAGTATGTTGGTCATACACATTATCCACTCTGCTATTAGTCTGCTGATGCATTTATAGTAAATCATTCACTAAAAATATAACTGTCTTACTGTACATACGATAGGTTTTAGCCTTTTTAGACAGTATATTATAAAGGTACACAGTGGTGGCTTTGAGCTCTTGATTGTAATAAAATAAAGTCTGAAAAAGGACGACAAAAAGAAGAAACAGACAAACGCCCACCTGTTTTTCATGAATATCTTTCTCTAGAAGTTTCATGGCCAGCTCCATTTCCTGTTTCATCGACACCTGGACGACCAGCTCATTCTCCACATCCTATATAGAAAGCAGACACATATACACACTCTTGTTACACACAGAGGCGGAGACATCAGTGTGTATGTTTTACACACACAGTTACAGACTGACCTGTCTGAGCTGACACTCCTCTTTCAGTTGCCTTTGAGCTTCGTTGTACATCTCATCCAAACCCTGTCGAGACTGTTTGTAAGTGTCTCTCTCCACCGAAACGTCTCCTTGGGTTACCTGGAGTAAAAGGAAGAATGTATCACTAAAGTTGACTCTTATAAATTATACAACTGGGCTTATAAGGTTTTTATGGTTAATTTGATGCGAGATTTCACTAACAAGGATGTGGAATGTCTTTGTTGTACCCTGAGAACCAGGGGTTGTAAAACATGTCCCTTATTATGTGTGTGTGTGTGTGTGTGTGTATACCTCTAAATGCTGCTGTGCCTTCAGTAGAATAAGGCTGTTTTCACTCCTCAGCTGTTGGTTTTCCTCTTGCAGTTTGATGATGTTGTTTTTGGCTATGGCTAACTGTACACACACACACACACACACAGAAACATACAGACATACACAAAGAGGAAGAAAGAGAGTGATTTCTGCTGATGAGTCATGGCAGCAACAGGTTAACGATGATGCTACAGCTGGTAATGTTTTTCATATACAGCATGGGTTCTCAATCCTGGTCCCTGCGTCCCAACAGTGCATATTTTCCATTACTCCCTGACTACCCACACCCGATCAGCTAAATCTGCAATATTTAGCCAGTCAACATCTGGGAGTCACCAACTCCTGATCAAGTAAACACATCTGTTTTAGCTAATCAGGCTAAAACTGGCTGTTTTTTTTCAATTGAATAGACGTGAGAAAAACTCTTACAGGGGCCAAGACTTACCTCCTCTATGAGTTTAGAGTTGGACTTCTCTAGAGAGTCCACCCTGCCCTGCAGACCATGAACTGTGGAGCTGAACAAACACACACACACACAAAGAAATTATAATCAATGGTGCTGCATGAATTGGTGAATGTCAGACATAAAATTTGTGTGGTGACAAAAAGACACTACATAAATAGAGTCCATTTTCCATTTATAATTCCAAGTATAACTTATTATTATTATTATTATAATCACGCTTGATGAATTCTACTTTAAAAGGAGCTGGAAAGCAATAACCTGGTTAAATGATTTTTTAAAATTTTATTTCAGATGTCACAATAATAAAAACAAATATAGCTTTTTGTTTGTTGTTGTTTTATGTCTGCCCCTTGGCCAGGTTGTCTTTGATAATAAGTTCTGTTCATCTCCTTCTATTCACAGTGCCCAACATACACAAAGAAAAGCAGAAAAACAGGAAAAGGCGTGTATGAGACTGACTACGTCTCCTTTAATTCAACCGTCTGAATAGACAGATGGACAAGATCTTACTTGAGTTGTCGGTTCAGTTCCTCTACGTAGTTCTTCTGATCCAAGATGGATGCAATCTGACTATTCCTGTTGTCATGGAAACAGACAGAAAATAGCAACTGTGTTTCATTTGGACGTGGGCTAAAAAAATCTTTTTAAAAAAGAGATGAAGAGAGAAAGAAAGAGTTTACCTCTCTTCACTCCTGTAGTCATCAATGTCATTCTTCAAGTACATGGAAAAGTCAATCACCCCAACCTAAAAGAATGTAAAAAAAAGAACACTGATATCACTCACTGAAGGAGGTGTTGCATTACATAGAAAGCGTGTGCCCACTCTGGACAAATTGTCCACCCACAGACACCACAACCTCTGCGTTCTAACTGTGCCACTGTTTCAAACTCTGTTTATAACCCTGCAAGTCATACAGAAGCAGCTCCTTGGGCAAACCTTTTCTCTTCATTGTTTTTGTTGGCATACAACAATCTCACCATCTGCTTTGTGAGCAAAGAACAGGAAATGAGATCCAATCTCATGGACGATTGACTGCAGGAGCCAAGAGTGTGTGCAGATACTGGTCGATGCATGCTAAGTTTTGGTGTTTTTGGTCAAAATCGTATTTCAGAGATCTTTCTGTTGTGCCCAGCCGTGCTCACCTGAGTGTCCAAGTCCTCTCCCTTCACACAGAGGTTGGCATCGATGACGTTTAGACCAACCAGCAGTCCCACGATCACTGCTCCCTCTTCCTCCAGCATCAGAGCTGAATTCTCATAGAAATCACTGAGGATACAGAACACACACCCTGAGCGACAGCAAGTCACATTTCCGCTGTGGTTTTAATACTGGAGTTGTGAGAAACATAATATACTTGCTGTTAAAGAATGCGTTACAATGTTTGACCTCAGAGTATTATGGGATATAACAACCACGGAAGAACAGGGAGGTTTAAACTGGGCCAATAATTAACACGGGCCATTAACGTCTACATGGCTCAAAGCCCCAGCAGCCTCACGGTGCATTATTTTCGGGCTGTTTCCAGACTTTCTGTTTCTGGCCGAATCAAATGTTGTGCTCACCGATTCCAAACGCTGACAGTGTGCGTCATTGTGTGTGAATGTGCGTACCTGAGCAGATCTTTTCTGGTGATTAGTAGACGCAGGTAGTCAGCCAGCCGCTTCTGCATGAGAGCTAGACGCAGCCAGGCCCTGGCCCTGCCTAATGGAGTCCTTGGAAACACACACACACACACACGTCATATTCACAAAAGGCGTACCTGGAATGATTAGGTCTACTTAGGTAATGTGATACAATGCTGCATAAATGACATTTACACTTTAATACCTCGCACAATCACACACTTGCGTACTTAAAGGAAAATTAAAGGAAAAGATATCAAACTTTTGAATAACAAAGAAGATGAACAGTCTGCTGTCGCATTGGTGAGGTTGATTGTCCTTGTTGATGTTATGCACTGATACCATTCACCCACTACGGGGATAATGAATGAACCTATTATTTACAAAAGAGATGTGGTTATATTAGCATTGTAAACATGGCAGACGACTGATATAACAATGATTTGAATCTTTCTAACCAAAATGATCAAGTTTTTCTACAACATGTGCTAATTACATGACTGCAAAAATAACACGATGGGGAAAATCTGAAGTCACAGTTTGTTCTGTCCTGTGACAAACTTTAAGATCCAGACTTGGTTTTATGAAAACGTTGCTGTGATGCATAGCTGTTAGTCTGACTCAGCACCATCGGAGGGAACTCACACAGTTTGTTCTCCATCTATAACTCAGTACTCTTCCTCTTTTTGCAGGATCATATGAGGATGTAACGGATTGATTCCGTGAATGGAACATTTACTCTTCAGTACTACAATCACTAGGGAACAAAGCTGGATACTGATGACGATATCACTCCTATTGTAGCAGATACCAATACTGGTTTGTATTTTCGTAGACCTTACAAGTGGAACACAGTGAGGTTGGAGCTTGTGGTTCTTAAAATACCAGAAAGTAAACCGCCATCATCCTAAACAGATAATTCCTGCATGAGCTTCAGTATGACTACTTTGAAATTCCCCTGGTTTTCATTCATATGATGGGAAAATATTGTACTTATATCTCTACACTAACTACAACATTTACAAGCATGATAAATACCCGAACAATAAAAAAACCAAAGTACTGAAATGATTGGAGAGAAGTGTGTCTGCAGTCAAAGGAAGAGGGAAAGGTGAAGAGAAAGTAAATCTCTCCCAGGTACTTCCTACGTTTGACTCAGGTCACTTTCTCACGTTGCAGACATAAGTGTGTGTGGTATCAGGTTCCTCTAGCAGGCTCTTAACCCTCTGTTGTGAGTGCGTGTGTACATAAATGTGTTGCTTACTTAAGCCCAGGCAGGTCTCGTACAGAGGCCGAGATCTCTGCTGCTTCAGGACACAGTTTCTCCACCAGCTCCAGAGGACCCCACAGAGACTTATTGAAGCCCAGGAAGGACTTCTTCACTGCATTCAGAGGAAGGCACAGAGTCAGAGAGGGAGGACAATAACAATATCAGTGGACCAGCACAGCTCTGTCCCCCTCCTACCTCTGAGGCCATGTTTAAGGCAGTGCTCCATCACAACAAAGAACTGCTGAAGAGGAGGATAGTCGGAGTCTAGTGTCCTTCCAAAGCTCAGAGCAGACTCGATCAAACCCTTAATGCTCAACTTGGCCATGTTCAACAGGTTGGCCCGTTCCATGGCCATGGGGTCTCGCAGGGCTGAGGAAAATAAAACATAAAAGGAATCACAGGAATAAATGGAGCTTTAGGTTGATATTGATGTATCAGAATGCTGTATGGTCAGAGGGTTTCTTGGAGTGACTGGGAATAAGACAGAGCACCACAGGAGCGAATCTTAAACACTTACAAAACATAAGTCAGGATTTTAATAAACCAAAAGGTTTGTCACTCAGTACTGCCTTTCAGTGTAAATTAGCATAAGAAAAGTATTATTTCTGACTGAAATTATTTATTTAGCCATTCTTATAATAAAAAGGGAACATGTCCTATAAATTCAAATAAAACTTCTCTTCATTTAAAAAGCACATACAAATGACATCATCAACAGTTCTAAGGGAGCAGAACTGCTGATGATGTTGTTTAAGAATAAAAGTGTATTCTTTTCATACACTCGTATTAGAATCTACGTGACTGTTAAAGACATCATATACTTACAAACAGAGAGCACATTTGCATTTCTACAACAAATTAGTGCCGTATGGCAACAGACACATAATGCCAAAAATACTGCAAATGCGGTACGCCAACACCGCAGCTACAACTTTGGATTTTCCACACTAAAATAGGTGGCATTCAACATGTATGATCTATAAAGCCATGTGAAACATTATATGCGATACTGGACTGTTCAAATAAATGTGGCTTGATCTTCACAAGTCTTGATTTGTTTAAGTCAGACAGCCAAGCAAATAATTCCCTACATGTGGACCTCTGGGTTAATATGTAGCCAAGCACCAAAGCAGGTCAACCCAGGCTCAGCTGAGAGTACGAATGTTGCCAAGGTGGAGGCGACGTAATTGCCCAAGAAGGCTGGTTGCTCGGCTGCACAGAGGCTGAATGCCACTTCCTTGGCACGAACAAAGTTAAACCCGAGATCAAACCATCTACTACACCACTACGCTATTACGATCCATCTGATGGTTTCAGTTTCACTTAAGAGTCAAGAGAATACATTTATACTGTTCCTTAAAGGTCATCGTGCTACACACAGTGCGTCCGGGTCAGGACTCAACTGTTGTGTTTCTTTTGGCTTGATACTTTTCTGTGTGTCTTCAGTCTGTCTCATTTGATTTGCCTCATTTTTTCGTTACATGTTGAATTTGTCATTATCTTCACAGAGAAGTTTGTCCTGTATCAGACAGCATTGTTGTGTAGAACTGTAAAGCCCTCTTTCCTCTCTGTATGATAGTTGATGTGTAAATATGGGAATTGTTGCTGAGGGTCAAGGAAAAAGTTGATCGCTGCTCGGTTATGTTTATTCAGCATTTTTCCTCAAGGTCAATTCAGTCACCTGAGGCACAACATTTATTCATTCTATCTACACTAAACCCCCCATGAGCCAGACCGGGAGCCACAGAGGCACAGAGCACAAAGCACTGTGATAACAAGCAGGACAGGAAAACACAAAGCCTGAGCTTTCATCATGTACATCAGAGCAGCATGTGACGTGTGTTTGGCTGTAAATGTGTGGCTGCTGATCATGTGGATCACAGTGGCTACGACTGATCAATGAATAATCAATTGTGGGTTTGTTCCATTGTCGAAATCACCACAGCAGTTGAAACTATTTGCTATGATCCAATGGCTGAATGTGCTGAGGCTAAGGAGAGAGGGGAGACGTTAGGCCACACTTCCTCCGGCTGTCATGTTATTCACCGGGGACTCTCACACTCGTGTTCGGTTTACCTTGGACGGTCCACTCCTCGTTCAGCGACGTCCTGTGCTCCGACACTTTGGGCAGGACGTGAATACTCCCTGAAATCGTCTCGGATGCTTTCCTGGCTAGAGCAAATATCGGAGCCTGCCATCGGCCGTCTCCTCCTCCTCCTCCTCCTCCTGCTCCCCTTACGTTGCTGTTAGCTTTATCCCCAGCGTTTAATTTCTCCTCCTGCAGCCTTAATATTCCAAACACCTGAGTCTTCTCCTTGCTGCTGTCCGCCTCGGACAGAGACAGGTCGTGCTCTGCGGGCGATGCCATGTTACCGGAGCTCTGGAACGGTTGGATCTACGGCTGCAGGATGCAAAGGCGCCAGATGGAAGCGGTGTGCTAATGCTTGCGGACAATTCATCCGGCGGCCGTCACGGCTATGACAGCACTAAAATCATACCTGCGCTACCGCCAGCCAAAACAAGCACACGCCGAGCGACTGTCAGACTTCCAACGCCGTACCGGACTGCAAAACGTGGGCGTCGGTGTTCATGCTTCACGGTATGGCGCTGGAGGCACCACGTAAAAACAATTAGTCCGTCCTTTTCATCGTGTTGTAAAGATTTGTTTACAACGAGCGTACCTAACCGAGTGTTGGCTGCTGCTCCTGCTGTCCCCGCTGGAGGGGCGGAGGGGCGGTGTCACAAAGCTCACAAGACACACAAAGGCAGCACTACGTCATAGTTTCTGTAGAACGGACTGCTGCCCCCTGCTGGTGGAAAGGACAACTACAGGGCAGTCTACAGGTTCAATGTGGGGATGTGAGGGACGTTACAGCCAGAAGAGCCCAAATAACTATTTTCAGATTTATGTCAAAGGTGATGTGATAATTAGTGTGGCTAGCATGCAAGGAAATACATTTCTACACGCTGGAAATGGAGGGCAGAGGGCTGAGTCATCTTTCAACCGAGGTTCAACAACGCACAAATAAAAATAAAGTGCCTAGGGAGCAACCTAACCTACCATTAAAACCAAAATTAAAGCTGGCCATTAATTTTGTAGTGAAACACCAGCATGCCAAGTCAAAGATAAATCAATCCAAAGAACGATGAAGGTTAATTTTATCAAATGACACCAATTAGCATTGCAAAGTCAATTATTTCTCAGTTTTGGTTTATGTTTTGTCTTCTACTGATTGGCCCTTAATTTTCTTGCTATCAAGATGACTTTATGTCAACACTGAATTAAATGATTGTGTGACGTGAAAGGCTCATGACGAATTACCAAATAATGGTTGGATAATGCTGCACTAGAATATGTAACTCTTTCAAAGACATTGTAAAAAATACTTGTGTTTTGAGTTTATTATCATATAGTCATATAGATTACCAGCCTACCTTGGCTATAGGCCAGCCGCTCCATACTCTCACTGTGAGTGATGCCCCAGCGGTGGAGACTCTGAGGGGAGTACATGGTGAATAAAGACTCCTCTTCTTAGTGTCTTGATGCAGAGACGACAACAACTGATTGTTATCTGATGTCGTTCTATCCGGACTGGTTTGTAAATTTGTTGTGATATGATCCAATCCCTGGATTTTTAGATTCCCTGGAAAAAACAATAACAAAAGATAAGACTAAAATTTGGTGGCTTGTCTTGGTTTGTATCCATGTAGGGTGTTCCACTTCGGTCTGGCTATGCCGCAGTCTCAGAGAGTTGTGTGTTTCTGTTAGCTAAGCCGACATGCTAAACAATGCAGACAGCTACGAAAAAGACATTCAGCTAGAGAGACACTAATTACAGTGGATCCCTCTGCTACGCCTCAACAGTCCTTTAACTGTGGCTCCATCTCTTACTGATGAAATTTACCTGGACTGGTTATTGCCTAGATCTCCTCCTTGGCAGAGGAAATAATTTCATAAACGCACAAGGCTGAAATCCATCCTCATCAGCAACACACAATTCATTAGAATTCAAATGCTTTAATTAGATTATTTATTAGATTTTCTTTACAAAGAGGAAAAATGTAGAAGAATTCCTCGTATCTTGTCCTGTCATGTGTGAAAATACATTTAACATGAGGAATCTTAACTTTGACATCATTCATTAGTATCAGGTTGGTGCTTATACACTGTGTCTGTGCTGCATTTTAAGATAAACAATCTACACGGCTTTAATTTATTCATGAATACATCGCCTTCCCTTTTGCCAAATATCTGTTTCATTTGCACAAAAATAGAGACTTTTACCTTTTCCTCCAGCGGTATCACATGAAGAGTGCATCCAATGGACCTCTACTTCAACACCACACACACATCACGTACAGGATGGGTGTAAAAAGCCTGCAGCCACATCAAGTGCATGATGATACATCCCTCACCCACAGCGAGATAATAAGGTGGAGGCTGCAAACTGAATTACAGACACCCCATCTCTTCCTTTCCTTCTCTTGTTTCGACTGTAGCTGTCTCTGTCTCTCCTGTTCTGTTTGTCATGTTCTTTCTCTCGCTCTCTCCCCCGCTCTCTTACTTCCTAATAGCTCAGTGCTGACCAGGGATCATATGACTGGTTTCCTGAGGATCAGTCCACTCCCTTGCTGTTTGTATACTGCCTGTGTTAATCTCTGAATGCCTGTTTCACAGACTCTCAGTCCAGAGGAAAGAATGAGGCAGTGGATGTTACTGCTTTGATTTCTACTCATTTTCTGTGTACATATGTGTTTCTGTTGATGTTTTCTGTCTTGTGCCATTTTTCTCTTTATAATACAGTATGTTGTGTATGTCTCCCCTATAACTGAATTAGTGTACGACTTGACTGTTTCTCTTCCAGTTTTTTTACTTTGACTACTGGGATAATCAGTTATAATATATCTACACACATCTCATGTCCTATTCCTTTCTGTCCGCAACCTGGCAATAACATCATTACTTCCAAGTTCCTCGAAAGATGTCACATGTAGAAATGTGCCATTAATAACCATAAAGTATAAACCTTCACCCCTATATCAGGTTTATTTGTATGTGATTCATGTGATTCATGAGTTAGGTGGAACCTGAAAAATAAGTGAGCAATGACTGTATGCAGAGCCAATGTGCAGCATGTACTTGCTGGATGTTATCACTCATACCAATGCAGCTGCATTCAAAACATTAAGCATTATGACCAGCAAGTATAGAATCAGTATCAGTCAGCAAACAGCACATCACAAGTCCACAAAACATTTCTTCCTGTCTATCTATCCAGATGTCTTATCCTCCATCCCCTTAACGTGTTAACTCTCACTCACTTCTCCATTTCTATTCATGTCAGCCTCACTCCCACAATGTTGTATTTCTGACTATTTATATTATTTTATTATCCAACACAGGGTAGTGTGCATATACTAAATATGTCAAATCAGCGGAGGGTGGGCTTAAGCACTTCCACATGATAGGCGTTGGAACAAACCAATCCGTGCTCTTAAATGGAACCCATTCCACCAATTGAGATGTAATACTGTTTCACCACAGCAGCCAATCTGTCCCCCTGCAGCAGCACTGGGGTGGGTGGGATTCTCATGTAGCAATACATTATTATTGCTTTTAGTTAACAATAATTAAAGAAAACACTCAGTACAAGTAATGTGTCATACTAGCACGTGATCGAATGTGTAAATACTGCAAATTCTGAAAAACAAAATTGATTGTTGTGGCTCACCTCAGATAGTAGGATGAGGAGAGTTCTGATTCCCTCTGCTGTGGTTCTGCTGGGCTGGAGAGCAAAGAGGGGTCAGGTCCAAAAGTCTATGCTCCGGGTGAGAACGTGGGCTCTGATGAAGCAATGACTTGGTGAAAACTGGGCCACTTCCTGGTACAATTTGTGGAGCGAAAACACAGGAGTCATCAGTCTGTTAGCCCTGGTCCAGCTGTAGCAAAAGACCTAAGTTAGAGGCAGCGGGATGCCCCATGTTAAAAACTACACATGCTGCTGCTGCTTCATTCAGCAGCAGCGGCGAACAGATGTGGATCTCCTCTCCTATCTATCAATGTACACTGGTGTACACTCTGGAGACATCACCGCAGGAAACCACAACCATCACCCCACACCGCGTCCAGTGAGAGGAGCAGAGGGAGGCTGGGTGAAGGGGAGGGGGAGGGGTTTGGAGCTATGCACCGAGGGTGGACGCTACGATTCGTGGGAGGGGGGGGGCAGGGCAAACACAGCATGGAAATATGAATAAAAACAAAACAGACATCCCATTGCAGTGCTTACTGAAAGAAGGGAAAAGGGGAAATCTAATGAAACATCCACATCCAAGGCTAATCTGAACACAGTAGGAGCAGATTGTCCAGATTAGAGATTGGCCTTGTGTTTTCACTGAATGAAAGGCTAAGAGAGATGATCACTGCACTCATCTCACTTCTTCTTGTGATTATGGTGGCAGATTTTCCGACATTGACTGTGTTTTCACAGGTGTCAACAGGATGTGTGATCTGTCACTACGCTACATGAAATCAGTGGGAGAGATTCTCAGAAGTGTGAACATCTTTATTTACAAATATAGAAATGCTAAATATACAGCAAAGTAACAGAGAAACATTGAAGTCAGTGTGTCAATCTGTGTTGGCAAGACAATTGATTTCTGATCATTATTAAGTTGGAGGGTACCACATGTGGAATTTCAGCTCTTTGACTGGAACTCTCAGAGTTTGTAGCCGTCTTACCTGTACCACATTAATTGTACACATAAAGTTCTGTTCTTTCTTTCTTAATTTGTGTTTTTCAATGACAATGGGCTTCAACAAACCTCCATCTTTTCTGTGTCATCATTAAAGACACATTTTCACAACAAATAGATGGCCCTGCCACCTACAAAAGAGGCGTATACGTGTTTTCAACTGGAAAAAAAACTCTTTATACACTTAGTGACAATATACACAATGTGAACTTTTACAATGTTTAGTTGTAAAATATAGTGATGCTTACATTTTGATGGCTAATAAATGTAAAGGTCCAAAAATAAATTTGCTTTTTGTATACAGGTTATGATATACAGGTTTTAAAGTTTTAAAATGTGGTTGAATGTTGAAAAACGCAACAGTACATTGAATGGAATTTTATAGAGTGTCTGAGTCTGGAAACTCTGTCTCGTAAAGCACCTGTTGAAATCTCATTCGCACCTCCATTCTTTGCTTGTTGGACAGCCTTCTCATTGCTGGTAGAAGGCTTCGTAGAAAGAGTTCATCCTCATCTGTGAGCGAAGCGAGAGCATCTGCAGCACTTGTGTCACTTGTTTGTCTTCTCCGTTTGAGACCAAATCCCTCTTGACATTGGACTGGACACGACTCTACCAGAGAGTAGCTGGTACTGACAACAGGCATCGGGCACTGTTGTTCTGTTTGATCTCGCTCTTCCTCCATGTCATCTTCACTCACTATCTGTATGGGCTGAGAACAGAATATATTCACATCAAAGCATCAACACAGATAACAGAGCATCTCATGTTTTCTTATTTTCAGCGGGCTCATCAGAGCTAATAAATTCAAGTTGCCAACATAGCTGCTAATACGTCTGTTACTTTGTCAAAGTAAAAAAAAAATTATATGAAATGTGCAAGTGTTATTTTGAAAAAGGAGCAATCTAATTAAACAAATAAAATTAATAAATACAATAAATAGCACATGAACTTTAACTGCTTCTGTGCCTTATCTAATGCACAGACTTTGTACAACTCAAACAAGCCAAAAGATTCACTGCTGTGCAAGATGTTTCATGCAAAAGCTCACGTTTCCACTCACTTTCGACACCATTAAGTTTTATTGTACGCGTTCGTAGTCGCACATATTCGGGCCCTGACGAATACACCTCAAAAGACGTAAGACGTAAAGACGACAGAACAGGACGACGCCGCCGTGAAGCTCTCGTTGCCTACCTCCCGTGAACGCGTCAGATTGAAGTCCACTGGTCGTAGTTTGATAAATGGACACAGCCAGGCCAACTCTCTGTAAAGTTTTGGGGCCTGTTCGTCCCCAATTCCGTCTCCACTCTTGCGTTTGAGTCTTTTCATGGCTTTTGAGAACTTGTCGCGTACATTTCTCCACGTGCTTTTGCAGAGGTTCGGGTCGTTGACTCCTAACTCTCTGGAGATCTCCACCCATGAATTTGAGCTCATTTCGGGATCTTTGAAATCTCGCGCACATCTGTCATAAAGATGCGGATATCCGCGGACGAGCTCGGATACTCGGCCTTCAAAGTCGTTCATGTTTGTTAGCTACGATAGCGCTGTTTTGCTAAAGCGCCAGGCAGAAAGGCCCTGACGACGAACACTTCCGAGAACGCTGCGCACAGAAACATCTTTTGTCTTTTTCTGCTTCTGACACCTCCCCCTGGTGGCGTAGTCTTTTCCTACCCGAGTTTCGACAACAAGGCGGGCAGTCCAGAAGCGTATAACCAATACGAAAGAAGTAGATAGAACTCTACCGGAAGTAAAAAAAACATGAATAATTCTCAGTTGAATAAATTTTTAAGGCACGGGCTCTGGTCAGGGTTATGTTCATATTCCTGCAAAACCGAGAAATAAGTACATTTTCGTGTCATGTGATATAGACAGGCACATCCTTGTCAAATAAAAAACTAAAAAAAGTCACTAGCTGTGAGCGATCCAAACATCACTTGACTTGTTGCGACCAGCGACAGCAATATCACTGGAGTAAATATGATTGAAGTTGACTGTAGAATTAGCTCATGTCATCAAGTAATTTTTTTATTTTAACAGTATGAAACTATAAGAAGTCTAACGTGCCAACCACGATTGTCTTTCCCTTTGCCTGTATTTGGCAACACATTACACTTTCGGCAAGCAGACACTAGATGGCGAATTTGTTCTTTCCCTTGAATCACACTGATGCATTTCCCTAAGAAGGTGTCTCACAAAACTTTTCAGTAGATATAACAGCAGTCTTTGAGGGTGTACATCACAGTCATATAAAACACATATCTGTTATTGAAAAACCAGATTCTGACAAGATGATTTTAGCCACCAATACATTTTTTTCAAAGTTACTTATTCACCCACTGAGACATTCACTGTTGCTTGTGCATGTCATGATGCCTAATTGTGATAGTTCAAAGATTGTGTCTGTTGGAGGCACACCATTGACTCACGGGTTAAAGCACGCACCACATATCGCAGTGGCGCGGGTTTGATTCCTTTGCTGCATGTCATCCCCAATCTCTGTTCCATCCCTCTTGTCTACTTCTCTACTGTACCTATCATAATAAAACGGAAAATGCCAGAAACAGATAATTAAAAATAAAAAAAATCATCTCAAAAAACATTCACATTTAGGAAGACCACAACAGAAAAAACTTCACACGTTTGGGTGTAAGATGATGGCAGAAACGCATCATCACCACCAACGTCAAAAGTGATACCAGACGTCAAAGCACTGATAACACTCGACAGGACAGATTACAGGGACGGCACAGTGGATAACAACAATTATGAAACACCAACTATAACATATATTATGGACATGCCACAAGTGATGGCACCAACACTTACAGTACAGGGGTAATTGCAGCATGACTGATTGGTCTGATTGCACAGAGGGTCCACAAGAGGTGGCGGACCTTTATTATTGAGAATGCTGAATCAACTCCTGTAAAGGGACAACACTAATTATACAGACAGCACATGTGACATTCATTCCATATTCAAGGAGCTCCACCATGTGTTACTCTGATGTCTTCCAGCCAAACTGTTCCTGGCTGAAGCTTCCTAAGTGCTACAGGTATGTTCAACAGAAAGATAAGGCTGATAGAGGCTGATGTTTTTTATTATTATTTTCAGTTCAAATCTCTCCTATGACTGCTGCTGGAGTTTCAATTTTGGCTGAATTTGGCCCGTATCAGACGACTAAACACACCAACAGCAGACTTGTGTCTCACTCCTGCAGTGATTGTGGTGTCTCTGTCAATGAAGAGTAAAGAACCACAAGGAAGCAGTGGAGCCTTCAACTTCAAAAAGCTTCCGCAGCGAGTTTTCCACTGTGAGTGACCACCAGAGAGTTGAACATCCAACAAATAACCAAAAAGAGACTGAAGAGGTGTGAGAGACCAACTACTCCAATTGCACCGATCTTTTCCAAACAAGATTTCACCACAACACCCTGTCATGTCGTAGACATCTTATCACTTTCTTATATCTCACTTCACCTAGCAATTTCCCACAGTTCCTTGCACATCCAACTAAAACAAAGCGCCTAAAACGTCCAAGTCTTTGGTCTGTATTCCCACTGAATGTAATTTCCATACACACTACAGTTTTAGCTGTGGTTTGGCCCACTAAACTCCTCGGGAAAATTGCCAGGTAACATTCACATTAACATTTAGTGCTGATGCAGGGAGCCGTGGGACATTCAGATCATACAACAAAGACAATGTTTAACTTTCAACGGTCTGAGAAGAGACAAAATAAGTAGATTAAAACATATCTAAATGACATATTCTAATATATTTACATTTACTGGACTTCCAGTAGATGACTTTGTGTACCACAATGCAATGCACACAAGCTAAAAATTGTGGAAAATTGTGGTATGGTCTCAAAAATCAGATAAAAATGATTCTTACAAAGTTAAAATGTTCAGCTTCTTTTTTTTAATTGCCATATTAAAATGAGTGGACATTTCCAATGGTGCAATATTATTGTAACTTCTTGGTATATCTACTCAAACGTCTCTACAAGACAAAAACGTCCACAGTGATGGAGGGTTTTTGTCTCTTGGTCACTTTCCCTGCCATGGAATTTTGAATGTCAGGAATTCGAACCAGCGACCTTCTGGTCAGGTCATTTCTCCAACCATTTGGCTACTGTTGACCACATGCTGATACTGTGTAAGCTATTTATGCAAAATATTTGTAAACTTCTGTGGATCAATACTCCACAGAACA
Organism: Brotula barbata; assembly: GCA_900303265.1. Lineage (NCBI taxonomy): Eukaryota > Metazoa > Chordata > Actinopteri > Ophidiiformes > Ophidiidae > Brotula > Brotula barbata. The sequence continues at coordinate 34,683 of OMNV01020168.1, read as the reverse complement.
GCTACACTGAATTCATGATATCCAAACATTTGAAATTATGGGATAGGTAGAATATTTAAGTAATCGTAATGTAGTGGATCTTAATGTGAAGAATGCATTTGTATTAAGTTTACATACGCTCAAATTAAACGCATTGTCAATGAAGTCAATGTGCTTATCTGTCTGCTCTTATCTGCCCAATAATGGGTGACTTAACATCCCAAGTCATCAGCACACACACTCTCTCATGCAGCCACACACAGAAGTAGACATCCCCTACAGTGTGAGCGACACATTTATCTTTACAGGAAAGGAGGAGGGAGGACAGAGAATGATACATGACCTAAAAACAGACCCCAGTCAGGTAGTCATAGATAAATCTGTGTGTCTGTGTTACTGAGTGTGGCTGCATGACAGTGTGTGTGTGTGTGTGTGTGTGTGTGATGACATGGTATGTTAAGGGGTTCTTAGGGCCTTGATCATTGAATGACCAGTTTAAGTTGAGAGGGAGAACCGAGACCAGTAGAGAAAGCTCATTCCGGTTTCAGTGTTGGTTTCATGCTTGCTGAGTTCCTGCATTGTCAAGGAAACGCGATTATCATCCTTGTCTAGACACGATAATCTATAAACGCTAATATCTTGTGAGAAGAAGAGACATTTTCCAAGGCGGGTCATCCTCTGGTATCTGTGTGTGTTGTTGCAGAGACGCTCTTTCCCAGACCAGTGATAAGTGTCACCTCAGTGGGGGCTTTGGCACCTGGGCTGGTGTAAAGGGGAGGAGGAGGGAGTGGGAGAAAGGTGAGGAGGGTGGAGGTGAGAAGACTGGGGTTCACACCTCATTGATGGTAGGAGATGATCCCGTAACTAACCTCCTAATACACACACGCAGGCACACACGGTGTGTCTGTGAGTGTGAATTCTCAATCCTTAAAGGACCTTTGCATGTTTGTGCCTATGAAGTACTAATTGTGTACTTTTCACAGTGAATGTGTAGTACAGACATACAAAGAACGATAGAAAGCTATAAAGAACTGAAAACAACTTTTTTTGTGTATGTTTCACACACTGAAGTTTACATATTTTATATATTTACTAAAAATACCGTTCAAAAATATTGAACCAATTATACAGAAACAGGTGCTCATCTGACGATAAAAGTATTGTTTGTAATGCAAACATTGACTTGTTTTGACAATTCTGAGAAACAGCTCTTTGGAATCTTCTCATCTTGAGAAAAACATCTTTTCATTGCATTACATTTAGTGTCCTGGTGGTGCATTCATGGAAGCCCCAATATCTGAAACCAGAGTGTTGGCTGCTGAAAAAGAAGCCTAAAAATCCATAAAAGTAAGTTAAACATATTTTATCTTCACCACAACTCTCTCTCTTCACATGCATCCTGCTCCTTTTGACAAATCCATGCTAAAGAGAGACTGGGCTCATTTGTACTAATTATCAGGCTTCTGTGGGTTCCTTCTATTACAGCAAAGAGAAAGGTGCTGAACACAAGAAAGTCATCCCCCAGCACCACAGACATCAGCTTCTACTTCTAGAGATCGTCTACAGAGCAGAGGGTTCCAGCAAAGGCCCTACAGCAGACATCCTGTACACCAACATCAGCCTGCTCCTCATCAGATTTATTAGATATCAGTGAACTGTACCATATTGATGTGGATCAGGGGAAAGTTGAACTCCTGAGCACTTTACTTTCCTCATTTTTCTTCAGTGTTTGTTTGAATTTGAATTAAATTTTGTTGTAACAAGAAGGTTTTGCAACTGCTGGCTTTCTTTTGTGACCACGATAAATATAGGTCTAGTTCAAATTCTAAATCTTTTACCTCACTCACTCACTCTTTCACTCACTCACTCAATCAATCAACAAAGAGGTTGCTGAAATACTGGATGCCCGGAGAGGAAAAAGATTATTTTTTCAGCATCTGTGTCACATGTCTGTGTGTGTGTGTGTGTGTGTGTGTTTGACAGTCCCTTGCTAAAGGGAAGTGTCTGTGCTTATCAAAGACCAGGATGAGGTGACATGTACCTGCTGAGGAGCTATCAGCTTTTAACTTGGGTTGTTAGCCGACCACCCCACCATGAAAACAAAGAGCCAGAGACAGTGTCTGGGGGTGGGGGGTGCACATTAAGCAGACTACGGTATTTGCTGTATTGTAAAACAATCTGAGAATATTCAACTTTGAATATACATCATGAGTCAAACACACAGTTTGCTTTATTTTGGAGTTTTTAAACCCTTCCCCATTTAATCTCTCTGCTCCTTACCTCATCCATTTTTTTTATTTTCCAAATTTCAAATCTGAGTAGTAGTTAAATACGCACAACCCTCACGCTAGCTAACATCGTGATGCTGATTATTGTGAGACTTCAAAAGAATTAGTCTCTATTGGACTATGTCTTCAGGAAGTTTTGGCTGTCTCGAAGTGAGCATCATGCGTGTATAGCCAAAAAATAATTCACATCTTTCTCAGATATCCTGCAGTGATATCTGAGAGCACAACTGAGACTACAAACATGTTTTCATAAATGATTCTCATGTTGTGTTGTTTCTGTCAGTCGGCCCTGTTCACTGTTGTTGGTTGGCTGGGAGATTCAAAGGCAACAGGACCAGACAGTCTCATTATCCATGCAAGAGTTACATAATTTTTACTCCTACTGCATGTTCAAAACAACATCTGTAGGATCATGTAACAGAATTTGTTATTAGAGGCGAGGATACAAAACTAATCTGAGCTGGCTATGTGACTTCATACATTCCAAATGTTTCCCTTTGTTAAACTGCAAAAGTTGAATTCTTTCATTCGTATTTCTAAAGTTGTAGCATTACATTTTACTATGATTGATTTATTCTACACATACAATCCTGCTCTCCTCAATGAGACAACTTCAACTTTAAAAATTGGAAAATTCACGCAGGGATGTACACCCCTGCCCCCCGCCTCAGTCTTTTCAGTGTGATCAAAGACTTTCTCAAGCAGACATTTACGGCTATGGCTGTGATTTACAGAGGAAGATGTCTCGGTGGTGTGACAGAGAAAGGTCAATTTAACAGCGCTTTTCCAGCTTCCTATGGCAAAAAAATCCATTTCAATCTTTTTTTAAGTGTGAGGCGGTTGAGTTGTTAAGCAGATGTTTTGCAGCAATGTTTACCACTGTTGGGTTTATACAGCCATCACGTGGACAGAATTTGAGGATGGCGACTATTGTAAATCGCAAGTATAACCGAAACTGACTTTTTGTCCACGTGAACAGAGAAAATTTATGTTTATATCACCAGTTTACTTTACTTCAAAACATGATTGTAATGTGATTTATGCTCAGAATGTTATGAATCCTGTATCACTATTTTAAATTATTTTTTAAATTATTTAAATGAATCTATCCATATTAGTGTTAAAAAGTAAATAGCGATGATGGCAACACCTGCATATCAAAGCAAATCATTTTATTCTTCGTCCCTCCAGTGACCATGCACTAACCTCTGGGATTTCCCTGTTATCTCGACCTTTGACCATGAACTCCCAAACCTGTCTGCTTATTAACCTGGCAGTCATGCGTGTGACCCATCAACACTTCAGAGGAAGCAACAGCAGACACTCATCTGCAGACGGTTAAACCGTTACTGGAGAGAGAGACAGAGAGCGAGGGAGAGAAAGAGAGGGAGAGAGAATGGTAAGCGATATTAACGAGGGAGAGGAAAGAGGAAGAAAGAGAAACAAAAAATGTCATAATTCATAAATTAAGACAGGAAAACCACTGCAGAGCAGCACGCTGAGTTGAATTTTTAACTTTAAAAATTTGTTATTAGAGTATTTGTCCACCCTTGCAAACCAGATATTACCAGCACATTCATACGGTACACAGATGTATCGTGAATTAGAATTGGGGGAGCCAAAAAGCCACAGTCCTCTGTCAAGTGCGACTGTCTCACAGTCAAAGAGACAAAACAATGGGGGGTTTTTGTTGTTGATTTTTCCATCATTAGGATGAACAGAAAACAGCTGCAGATGGGCACAGTGACAGTGAAAGAAAGCAGAGGATTAAATTTCACAGTGTCAGTGTCAGGTTAGGGAATATTAAATAAAAAATCTAATACACACAGGTGGAAGAGCTGCCGAGCCAAGGATGTATGTGTGTGTAGACTATCAGAGAGTGTGTGTGTGTTTCCTATTGATTTGGTAATACTGTAATACGTCAGAGAGACAGAGAAGGGGGAGTTAACAAGACAGGACTGAACAAGTTCACCACCTCACTAAACTTCAAAAACCTCACACAGGTCTGCTTCAATCATTCAGGGCTGAAAGAAAATGAGGGGGGAAAAGTAGAAAGATAAATCCCAGAAGGGCACAGAAAAAAAGGACATCAATAGAAAAAGAAAGAAATAAACAACAAAGCTGGTAATGGTCTGGGGATTCGAGAGTTTGCAGCTAAAACGCTCACAAACATGCACAACCAGATGTGGCGCTCAACTACAGATTGCATGCTCACATACAGAATGCATCTAGACATCTTGGTTAACCATAACTAGTTTACGATACTGTGGCCAGTAATGCTGAATCAGAATCTTTTCTATGATTCAATTGTTGTTGCACAATATTACGTCCCTTGCACACAGAGATATATTGTGTTCATCACGACTGTTTGCATGTTTTTCTGTTCCTGTCAGCCATGATAACTTTACAGCTGCTCAATACAGAGCCATAAACAGAAACCAGAAGCTCAGTGGGGCTGTGGGACTGGACTGAATGAGTCCCTCATGAGACTCTGTGCAGGCTGTGGTCACTAGGAGGCACGGTATTTATTAAAGTGGCTCAGACACACGGGAGGCTACAGACCTTTGGTTGCTTTGTGTAGCTTTGGGATATCTGCATGAAACCAAGCAGGTGCAGGTCACTGTTACCTGGGTCATACAAGGCCCAGATACAGCACAGTGCTGAGATCAGGGGCACTGAAGCAACACCAGCCATCCATCCATCAGTCCGTCTATCAATCCAAAGTCCTTCTTCCTAACCACATAGACCAGGTCCTTCTCAGAAATTCTCTAAAATTCAATAAAGACATACAAATGAAATCGCTAATTTAAGAAAGATTCAAGACCTTGGCAAACGCATCAGTTTGACACATTATTATTCCAAACGTCTTACAAAAGAGCAAGATATACATATCACACATTTTACATATATACATTACGTATTTAAGAATCTGGCCAATCCTACGAATTTCTATGAAGTAGTTATGAGCTTATTTATTGTTTGTTTCAAATAAGTTCAAATCTGCCAGCACTTTCTGATTATTCCAGCTTCTTTCAGGACTTTTCCAGTCATTAGACAAAACATGAAGGTGGGTTGGTGGAACAGCAGTTACCACTGTTCTCTCCAAGTCTATGTGGGGTTTTCCCTGACCATCTAAACACACCATAACAAGGTTAACCCTCCTGCCGTTGCCCTTTGACCAAAGCATTAGGCTGTAAACCTTAAGTTTCCTACGTAGATCAATGTAGTATAACCGAGATGACATATCAGAAATACATGGTTTTGCTTCACTACCAATCAACATTAACATTAATGAGAAAGAAAACTACTACTGTAAGAAGAATGGGAAAATGTAATAGTATATTTAAGGCATGTCTGCATTACCAGATAGTGGAGACGGTGGTGAGGGAACTGCAAACTATAGGAAAGAATTCAAGTGGTTGACATTAAACCAAGGTCATGAGTTGGGCTTCAACACAAAACACCACAAGTACACAGAATGAGCCTCAGTCCACAAAAGAACCAGGATGCTCCTGCAATTACATTCAAGGGCAAATTCTGCATTTTTCTTTAGTAAAGATGTAATTTAAGTTTGAAACAAAGGACTGAAAATGTGCCCAGATGAGCTGTGATTATGAGGCTGATGCAGACCCAGTAAATCATTTCAAATCGTATAGAACAAGCTAAATTTTTCATTTTTGCTTTACAGTAACTTCCATATTTCCAGTGCACCTGAATACATAATGCACACCTGTCACTACAGATTTTTTAGAAATTTACATTATTGCGAAAATTGGCGTAATGTATTCCATTCACTACTATATTATTGTGATAATACATTTAGACGTTTGTGCAGACTTGGTAGAGGTATGAATGGGGTGGTGAGTAAAAACTTCTATGACAAGATACATCTGTCAGCATCTGTAAACATAAAGAACATAAGGAGGACTAGAATCATTTCAATAGCCTCCGTATAATAGTAGGCACTTTTGTTTGGTCCCTCTGAATGTGCTAATGTGTCCAGCATGCTGCTCTGAGATCTAATCAGATTATTTACTCTGTCTGGAGATCCTGTGCTGTAAACATCATGTTTCTGTCCCATGTTAACTTAATTCACATAAATGTGCCTACAGTCACAAGAGATGCCACTGCAATGACACGCTGAAGCATAAATTCATTAATTTTGTCTTGGGAAGTCATTGATGCTCTTCAGGCAAACAACCCACCAGGCCCAATATATCCCAATGGATATATCGGCCGACTTCAATACTGAGAGGTCATGTGAACACGTGGAGTAACAAACTTTCTATTAATTTGACAGAATGCAGTATAGAGAGACAGACGAGACAGTAGGTAGTGAGAGGAGACAGCAAACATACACACTCACACACACCTACACAAAAGAAGTGGGGGTCCCAGGAGAGGTGTCTCCAAAGGAGAGGGGCTGACATATGGCCAGCAGACCACTGCACTGGGTGGAGCAGGGTGTGTGTATAGTGGGTAGGTGGGGTTGGTGTGTGTCTGTGTGTGCGTGTGTTGGAGGGTGGGGCCGCTGCATGGTCTGACTGAGACTGCAGATGAATAGACCGGCGGTTAGAGAAGGTTGAAACTCAATATTCATTTACTGTTACTCTACTCGTGTTTTGAAAGTGTGTGTGTGTGCGCTGTGTGTCAGAGAGTATAGAATTTCAGCCAGGACATGGAAATCTTACTATCCTCTGTCCAAAACCTAAAAAGTGTTGATATGTTTGTCCTATGTCCCACCAAGCCTATATGACTTTGTGTGGTGTCAATTGTTTGTCGGGGTGAGCAGGCCTCGTCCACATTGGGGACAATGTCCTCCTGAGTCACCTACTGGACAGAAATGTTCCTGTGAAGAGAGATTCAGATGAACAAGTGAATAACACGGAACAGGTCATCTCTGAGGGTCAACCTCATTTCAACATGTGGGAATTCCTCCACTCTGCTAGTCAATTCCTAAACATAAACACTCACACACACACACACACACACACACACACACACACACACACACACACAGAGAGAGGCGAGAGCGAGAGAGAGAGCGAGAGCCAGGGGTTGTTTGAGGGGCTATTTGACTGAATGGCCTATCACCATGGTTACAGCAGCACTCCATCAGTCCATTCAGGGAACAGATGGCCGATGTGCAACAGGAGGCATATGTTTCAATGAGCACGCACGCACGCACGCACACACACACACGCACTCACACATGCACACACACGCACTCACACATGCACACACACGCACACACACGCGTGCACACACACGAACACGCATGCACAACTCTCCCTTTGCCTCCTTCACACATACATTCACACAAGGACACACACACACGCGGATGCACCCCCCCGCTCAGAGGGTGGGTATTGAACAACCAGCAGCATATGTTCCACTAGTCAGAGAGCATTCATTCAAGGACAGGGAGAGGGAAAGAGAGAGAGAGCAAGGGAGAGAGTGTGTGTGTGTGTGTGAGTGTGAAAGAAAAAGAAAAAGAGTGTGAGAGTGAGCGAGTGTGTGTGAGAGAGAGGTGAAAGGTGAAAGAGTGGAGGCTAGGTGATACAGTACGACGAGAAAACAGTAACAGAGAAGCACAGAGCCGATTGGACAAGAAAGGGTTATACACACCTCCGGCCCTCCTGAAAGACACAACACATACGCACACACACACAACTAGCTCTGTATGATGCTAACATCATATTGAATAAATTAAGCCACACATTTGCTCTTTTGCTGTTGTTACGCAGAAACCTGATAGTTGCAGGTGAGCTGATTTTCGTGTTGTTAGGATTTTATCTCCTTTATCATTCCACCACTCATAATGTGATTAAAATTTTTTCAAAATCATGGTTGTCAATCTGAAAACATGTGGGAAGATGAAGCAACTTGCCAAACAGCTGCAATTACATGAAGTAAGATTGCTCTTCTGGAGTGAAATCTATTCCTCCTTTCTTTGGATGCTTTCAAGTTCTTTGAAGTAAAAGGATGAGATGAGGTGCTGTGTTTATGGGCACCACAGAGCTCCGGCAGATTCACAAATAAATATCTCTAAAATATAGCATGTTCGCCAAAGGTCTGAATATTATATACATAAAAAGTGATAAGAAACTGTTTTATGTTTTAAAAACTGCTAAGCACGTACATCATTCTTGAAAGATGCTTGAGATGTTTAACCCCTCACAGGGCAGTCAAGGCTGCATTTATTTATGTCAGTGTTGCATTATCATACAGAGCAGACATCAGCCTGATATTACGTTTGTATTAACATGGAACATTGACAAACGTGTGTGTAGGCAAAATACACATTTAAAAAATCTGAAATCCTTCAAAACTCCAGTTTCTGGTGCTTTAAAAACACAGACGATTACATAGAAAAACAAAAACAATGTGTAGGGAGTAAACCTTTTTATTTTGTTTGCATGCAGTGTCGTAGTTTAAAAGGGGAAGAGGAGATGAGACATCATGACAGAGAAATTACTGTAACTGGTGGTAAGTCTGTGTGTGTGTGTGTGTGTGTTTATGTGCATGCAAGTTTTCCTCAGTCACCCCCCACCACCCCTCTCTCTCATTCATTTACAAACTCACTCTCCTTTTCGCTATTAGACAGAGTGAAGTACACGAGATATAAGAAACACACACGCACACACTGACTGTGGTTTGTGTTTTAGCCTCAACTAAAGAAAGCAGTTGATATTTATAGCGTAGACTGTAAATACACAGGCGTTATATTTGTCCACTACGGCTCAATATATTTTTAGCTGTCTGTGTTTGCATCGGTAAAATGGGATGCCCCACCCTCACAATAAAAAAAATTAGATAAAATTTAAAAAAAGAGGCAAGACACTTTTACTCAACTCAGCCTAACAAAGAGGCCTACCTGTGAATTACCAGGTAACGCAGCGTTCGATGCCAGCCTATTCCCTTTCCTGCGTGTCATCCCCTCTCTCCATCCTGTCATTTCTGTCTGTCTCTCTGCTGTAACTATCAAAATAAAGCAGAAAATGCAAAAAATGCAAAAAATAAAAAAATGCCTTCAAGAGTTATTAGCCATACGATTTAAAAACACGTTTTCCTTTGCATTGACAATGCAAGAAAATGTGATGCAAACAGTAATTGGAAGCTTTTACATGAAACATAGTATCTGTATGTATTTGTTAACTTGCCTGGGCAGGTGTTGTAATTGTTATAATTATCAGCGTTGACCTAAAAGTCAGCTAGTTGGCAATTTGCACGTGTAACAAGAGGTACAGTTGGTAAACTGATTTTGTACTGACCTATACTATCATCCTGCCACGCCATGCGAATGCTTTCATCCAAAACATCTGTCGGACATACAGTACATATTACCATTGGAGCAAACAAGTTAATTACACTGGTATGAGTGGCTATTACCTTGAGCTAAAGCACGAGTGGATCATTGCTAAGTGTATTTACTCATGTAAAGTACTATTTTGTAAGTAATGGAACTTCACTTCACTTTGGAAGCATTTATGATTTCGATCCTATAGAATTAGAGATAGATAGGGAGTCATAGTGGAGTTTTTATTTCAGTTTATTTTAACATTTAGTTTTTACTCGTTTTGTAAAGTCAATGTATACCTCCAACTCATCCAAGAGGAGTTAAAGCCCCAGATGTGTATATATATGGTTTACCCTCAATTAAAAATATGAGGGAAAACTTAAACTCTTGGGGGATCGCATTCTAGTCAATAACTCTTAAATTTCATCACTGAGAGACAGAGTCGTCATAGAGGACTGTTGGTCTGAGCTCTAATGAGTGCCCCTCTAAGTGCCCCTAGGGTTGTGTCTTCAAGTGGTTTTGTGGCCCCACTGGGTCCCCGTTACGGCCCTCCCACTGTGGATGCCACAGAACTGTCAATCATATACAGCGGATCCAGCTAGGTTTAATAACTGTGTGTTAAGTTTGATGACCAGAAAGTGAAGACAGAAAGAGAACTTGAGATCAAATCCAGTATATGGTTGGCAGTATGTGACCTCCACTGCAGAGGAAGGAGGCCTGAGCCAACCCAAGGCAGGGGAGGAGGCCCCGAAAAGGGGGTTTGACTGTCTGTTTGTCTCCCCACTGCTGGAGTGACACACCCAGACCTCCACCACATGCACACAAACACACACACACACGCAGGAAGCTGATCTGTCAGGCTGCCAGCCAGGGTTTCCTGTGGTGGAAGCAAACTACCGACCCGACTGGAAATGCTTCTGTTCTTAACTTTCTGCCTTCCACTTTCCTTTCAGTAATTTCACCTCCTCTCTATGTCTTCCCTCTCATCCTGTTTTCTGCTTTTTTCTCTATTCTTAGTGTTCCACCTCGCCATACTCCTGCTTCCTTCATGCATCTAACTTGTGTTTGACTTCTCCTGGTTCTTTCTTCTTCACAGTCCTTGATAATTACCACTTTTCCCTCTTCCATAGTCTTCCTCAATTTCCTGCTTCCTTTCATCTCTCCCTCTTCTCCACAAAGAACAAATCCATCCTCCTGTTATTGTTATTATCTTGAGGGGTAACTGGTCCTAAATTGTGTGTGTATTAGGGACTCCACCCTTTTCCCCCTCCTCACACCCACTCTGCTCACCACAGTCACATAACACACACACACACACACACACACACACACTGCTGTTTCTTCTCTGTCTCTGTTACCACTGGACTGAGGACAGAACGGAGTGGATGTGCGGTCACATCCTGAAAAAGTTCTGCTAAAAACTCATTCCACCATTTTTGACTATACATATTTGAAATTAGAATAATATGATAATCTCTTTAGATTAAATGTTTGTTGCCATGTCAAACACAAGAAATTAACCTGAAGGTAAAGACCTCAAAGTACATCTCAAATAATGTGTGTGTGTTTGTGCAAACTACAGCCTGGGGAGATAGGTGGGAAATGGAGTGAGGAAGAATGAGAAATAAACTATATTGCGTTTTACTGAGGTGACTATGCTAACACATAATCCTGTGATCACTATTTGAACATTCATTTCCCTCGTTTCCATTTCTTTTCTGCTCTACCTACAGACTCTCACACACCAACACACACACACACAAACACACACAGGATTGAGACCACTATGGAACTTTCTCTACATCCTTTTCCTCTCTGTTGTGTTTTACGACATTCACAGTGCTACAGGAAGGTAGTCAGCCTGACTATATAGGCCATACATTCCTCATCAACACCACAGACAGATACACCAAAGCAATAACCCTCTAAAATTCTTCTTACGCTAATGTAACCCCCAATCACACACAGACGCAGAGCTGTAATTCACAGAGCAGATTTTCCTGAGTTACCTGAGAAATTAGCAGATTCTGAGGTGTTAACATCCCCAAACATTTAGTCCTATAAATTCTTGTCTATACTGAGTGTGAAAATTATCTGTATTTTTGTTACAAAAGGTGAAAACAGGCCCTAACTTTAAGTCAGCTTTAACTGCCCACTAGGCAAAAACATTTGTGTTATTCCGGTAAACTTAATGGATGGATGGATGGACTTTTGAGACATACACATCTGTTAAGTCTATCTTCTAAGAGGCCAATCTGTCACCTTCCCCCTTGTTGTTCCTGCCTCCTTTCTTCCTTTACATAGCTCACTTCCTCTTCTCCACAGAAAGCATATCCCTCCTCTTATTATTGTTATTATCTTGAGGGGTGACTGGATCCAAGCTCTGCCTTTTCCCACTTCCTCATACATACACACAAACAGTATACGTTAACATGCAACAAATACTTTGATCATTTATCTGCCCTCGTGTCTGTCTAAGATAAAGATGTGTGTATGGTGATCGCATTGTTCAATTGTCTGTCCTCCAATCTCTCAACCTGTTGAATCCATGTGACTAAAGTGACGATACTGAAAGGCGACCAAACAGGAATACAGTGTTAACATGTTAAGTCAGTGCTGTTCACCATAAATACCTATATTAAAATTAGAATTGTTACATCCTCTAAAACCACCCCAGGGTAATTCATTTATTGAGGACTGCTTACTATTTGCGTTGACAGTATGAAGAATTTTAGAAGCATAATCTTCCAATCCATTTAGAGACTATTTATCCTCTTCTATATATGTAAAAACATTAACTCTTTGTTTTTATGACAAAAACAAATGAGGCACTCTTGCATATCATATCCGTGATACTGTTTTTCTCATTTCAGTTGATATTCGATACCAGCTTTAGTTATAAGCATTGCATCAAATGGATCATAGCACTGTATGCACACTCCTCCTAATATCAGCCTTTGTTGTCAAAATTAAGAAGAAGTAAGAGGCTTTATGGTTAATTAATTCATTGTTCAGTGAAGTAACCAATTTCTGTGTTTGTTCTCTTTTGAACTCTTCGTTTTATATGACACAGTGGCAAATTCACCTTGAATATGAAGTGGAATGAGGATACTGTATGTACAGTATGTAAAAATGAGATTGTCACATGAAATGTTGAGTCTTAATCCCAACCTCATCCTTTACACAAACAATTGCGACAGATAATGAGTTTATCCAGAGAAACCTGATCCCTCCTCTTCTTTCATCATATCTTCATCATTCCATCTCTGATCTTCCCAAGTTTTCTCTTCTAATCCTCTAACTTGTCAGGGTTAGCCTAGGTTCCCGGAGGCTGAGACCATCTGAGTAGAGGGGGGAGACACCTGATTAAAAAAAAAACTGATGCACAACCTCCCCACCTCATGATATACAGTATCTCTTACCTGGGAGCCCTTCGATATCTCCCTCTGCTGGTGTGATAGGATTGACCTCTGGACTGTTTTGGAAGATAGCATTCTCCATCGTGGTCAAAAGTATTAGATTGATGATGAGGATAATAACTTGGCTGTTCAATGGTTCTGGACTGGTAAGTTCCTCGGGAACCTCGTCCACTCTCCCACCCTTTCTCTCTGTTTTCATATGTTGCCACTCCTCTCCCCCTCCATCCTCGCCCATGTCTTTGGCCTGCTGTTGTCTGTCCTCTCTCCCTCCATCCCTTACCATCACCTGAGGACCATCCTGGAGGTGAAACAAAACAATACTATCATAATATTCAAAACACTGATTTAGTATGGAAGTTTCTTTTGAGTTACGGGCATACAGCAGCCCTCATTTATTATGAAAGAGTCTGGGAGGCCACTTTAATGTGACAAGCATCAAGTTAGTAATCACAAAGCTAGAGTTGTTCTCTAACCTCAGCTCCAACCAACAATCTGGGATAAATGCCCCTTCATGGCATTAACAATTGTCCCTTGTCTCTTTACACACACACACACACACACACACAAACACATATATATATATATACTCAGACACAAACACATGCACGCACACACGCACGTATACACACACAGTTTGCCTTTAATGTCTGTCCACAGTTATTTCAAGGCTACCCACAGAAGAGCAAAAAAACAAATGCCGTATCACAGAGGACATACACACTCATCAACCCTGACAAATGGCGCCAGTGAGAAAGGATGATTCTACTATGAGAGAAAGAAAGAGAGAAAGAAAGAGGGAGTGAAAGAGAGAAAGAAAGAAAGAAAGCTTTGTATGTTAAGCATCATCTCATGATTTTAGTCAATTACAAAACACTTGAAAGAAAATATGAACTCCTGCCTTACATTTGCTAGAAGGCAGCTTTTATTTTCTGGACCACACCAAGCCACCATACTAGCATAGACCCAATGTTTGAGTGTGAAAGTGCAGCAAAAAGCACATGAAAGCATGCCATGCATAAATGAGTTATGTGTCAGTAAAGCCACATGCAGAGTCTTTTTGGTCTTTCTCTGTGGTCGTTCTGTCTTTGGAAAGCCAGTAAGTTCAATTTTTCAGATTCAGGTTCAAATTAAAATCAGGAGGTATTTCAGATTAAAAACATCAATTAGACATGTGGCACATACTGAAACTAAACTGATATTATTTGAAACGAATCAAGCAGGGATTTGCCTCGCACTTGGTGATCTACGAGGACTTGAACACATGAAACCCAAACAAAATTTCACAACGCAGTAACACAATGTGGCTTTTTTTTCCATGTACTTTTTGTCTTTCACGGACAGAAATAAATGGTAGAGACATGGAAGAGAAGCTAGCTACATTGACTGCTGAAGTGTAATTGTGAGGGCAGGCGGGCAGAGGAGATATTTGCTGAGGAGACTAAACATCAGGCCTGATTCCAAACAAAAACCAAACTGAGCCCTCAGTGATACCACATAGCGCCACCACTACTCTCACGCACACACATAGCCCCTTTCTCTGACACACACACACACACATCACATACCCACAGTTCTGTAGTAATGATTAGTCTCTGTGTCTGTCAGAAATGAAACACTGAGGTACAAAGAGTGTATAATATTCCATCTATAAAACCAGAAACATCCTCATGAGACCCACAAGGGTTGACTTGAGCAAAAAGCAGACAGTTTGGCGCAAATCAGAACCTCTGTGCCAACATGGCAAGCAGCTGATTTTTAGAAAACACTCGGTGGGTTGTATATTAAGTACGGGTTCATATTTCATAATAATCTCTTGCTGAACAGTTTTCTGTGATTGACCACTGAGCAGGCGTCTCTAAACTACAACGGCTATAAGGAACAAAGCAAGACTAAAGGTGTGCACACTACACTGCAGGCCACAATACGGTAAGCACAGAAAGGCAGCAGCGAGAATGTGAGAAATGTATGGATTTGCACTACGACAAATCTGTAAGAAAGAAAGAAAACAACGGCGGGAGATGATAGAGAGACAACAAAAAATAAAGGGATGAAAAGTATGAGCGTGGTGAAAGACTGAGGGGATTGAGGGGAAGGGGATCAGAGAGGGACAGAGAAAGAAAGACAGAGAAGTCTGTAATCAGTTGGTCTTGTTGTGTGTCTTAAAATAGAGCTCTCCCAGCCTATAAACAGAAGCCTACTATTACTAGTACTCTGACAAAGCAAGTCTACAATCCAAATGTGCATGCATGCATGTGTGTGTGAGCGTGTGTGTGTTCACGCAATGTTATGTGTAAGGCCACAGCACACATGGAGCTCGTTACAGTGTTGCCCTCTGGGTAATGTGGTTCTGCGAGGGGCCTAAAGAACTACAACCACACATCAGCTGTCAGGTTCAAATGCTGCACTCTCAACTCACAGTGTTTTCATCAGTTTTTACATGAGTTATGTTTCTGACACTCAGAACACCAGGGGCCTCTTTATTTCTGTCGACTTTTACTGGGGAATAAAACTCAGCCACCACAGCCTTAAAAAGAACAACAGTGACAAGATCCAACAGTTAATTCTGGTAAAGGGTGAAGGCAAATATATTTGTCATTATTTTGTGAACCACCTTACATTTTTGCAGACTTGTCATATTACATTTGTTTGAGATGAATGCAGATAAATCTTTTTACTCAGAAGATGAAAAATGACAACTCATAATTGGAAGAACAAATGACCTGCCCTGACAGAGAGAGGTGAACCAGCCATGGTGTACAACTGCTACTGCTACTGCTACTGCTGCTGCTGAAGCTACTAGTAGTAGTAGTAAGTGTTAAAAAGATATCAGTTTGGGGTGTACATTGGCTCACTGGTATAGCGCGTACC
Source organism: Brotula barbata (assembly GCA_900303265.1). NCBI lineage: Eukaryota > Metazoa > Chordata > Actinopteri > Ophidiiformes > Ophidiidae > Brotula > Brotula barbata. Next base: position 18,829 of record OMNV01020168.1, on the reverse strand, counting down.
ACAACGCAGCAGTGTGGTTCTGATTCCAGCCTATACTGTTTGCTGCATGTCATCCCATCTGTCTCTGCCCTGTCCTTCCTGCCTACTGTAACTATCCCAATAAAGCAGAAAATGAAGAAAAAAAAATGAAAAAGATGTCAGTCCAATGTCTCACCTGTGTCTCCATCTCTAACTCTTTGCTCAGGTGCACTGGGTCTTGGTCTGGACTGCAGGACTCTGCCTCTCTTCCTGCAGGCTTCCATAAGTTTCTCCCTCATGCAAAGAAACTGAGTCAGACAGGAAGTCTGGAGAGAGATGTTGACAATAAAGACAACAAACATGCATACACACACACACAGGTATATACAATATATATATATATATATATATATATGTGTGTGTGTGTAATAGCAAAGGTAAGTAAAAATGGTCATTACACTACTTAGTGTGTACTTGGCATGCAAACAAAAAACAACACATGTTTGTCACATCACTCTGTCTTCCAAAAATAGCAACTTAAATCTTGCCAAACACACACACACACACTCAGTTTGAGTTCATTTGAGCTTCATTTTCTGTCAATCTCACATGTCTGTCCAGTAGCTCCATATTCTCCGTGCCGCTGTGCGCCAGGAGATAGTTAGAATGGAACAGCCGTCCATCAAAGCAGTGCCAAGGCATCAGGACCGTGTTGGGCAGTGGACTCCCGCAGGCACAGTTGGCACCCAACAGGTGACTCAGTCCTCGGACATACAGAGAGCCTAGCTGCACTGCACGACTGGAAAGGTAGGGTAGCTGAGAATGATGGGAGAGAAAAAAAAACGTTTGGGCTTACTCTTGGTTGGCAGTGAAATATTATTACAAGGCTGGATGCTTCCTTGAGAAGGCCACAAATATCATTACAGGTCACAGATTGTGTTTCTTTTATTCTGTACATTTTATTGTTTGAGCTAATAATAAATGATTTGTGTTGATGGTAATCATACTGTGTACACATGTAAGAGCATTTAATGATTTAAGACCTGGTATTTTTATAATCAAATACATTTTAAAAGGATTTGCAGGCACTCTAAATAAATACTCTCAGTCCTGTACAGGAGGTTCAACCCTACCTCACCTTGTGCTTCACTCACCCAGTCCTGCTCTATGGACCATCTGTTACTTCAATATATTAAGCATTACATCCCAGAACAAATCAGATAATTTTTCACTTACAGCTGCTAAAATAATTAGTGTTCCTGACCCCAATTTGTACGACCTCATCTGCTCAGCCCTGACACAAATAATTATAAAGGACACAGACCACCCACTGCTACTTTGCAGGACACTGACAGTTCAGAAAAAACAAAACTGTCCTCTCTAATGTGTGCAACACACATTATTGTCACTCATTATGTCACTCTATTTAACAGTATAAGTGGTTATTTCAGTTGGACTGGGTTAATTCTTCTGGTACAAATTTCATTTGTAATGTGTAGATAATGTAAAACTGAGTACTTGATGAGGGCTCGAAATGAAAAAATGAGATGATTTCGTTTTATCTAAAGATTTTAGTATTTTGAGTTCTTGTGTTTCTGGAAAAGGCAAAGTCAGACAAATCGAAGATATCCTGCAATAACTACAACTGCTACTGTATGTTTTTTTGCAAATAAATTCAAAGACTTGGGCTGGCGGTTGTTGTTTGCTCATAGATACCAGTAGCCAGGTAGGGAGAGAGAGAAAAAGAAAAGAGTGTAGGATGACAGTGAAGACAAGGAGGATGAAGAGGAAGAAGAGGAGTGAACACTAAATGTAACAACAGCAGTTGATAACAGCAGGCAGATGTTCGGTGTGTGTGCCTTCTGCTCTCACCTGGCCTCTGGCAGATAGTGCTGATAACAGAGTGATTATGTGTACGCACACACACACACAAAGACACACACACATACAGCCCTGCTTGCCACCTGCTTCCAGTCAAACACAGCTTCACCTACCACAAACAATGAACCACTGGACAGACACAAAAGCCTCAAAGCACACACAATCACACTAAGACAAAGAAAGACAGAAAAAGATAAAGAACACACGAGAAGCAGACAGAATAAGAGAAAGTGGTTGAGCATGAGTGAAGAAAAAGAAAAGAAAAAAAACTGAGGGAGAGGGTGTGTGTGAGACAGAAAATAACAAAGAAATAAAACACAATATAAGATAATATGAGGAAAAATACACGGAGAAAGTGTCTGTTGTGGTGTGTGTGTGTGTGTGTGGGTCCAGTGGGGCGGAGTGTGCTTGGTGTAAATAGCTCCATGTGGTGAGCGTCAGCCAGGACAGACAGGCGACTGTCGCCAGCACACTCTCTCAGTCTCTTTCACACACACACACACCACAATTGCAAATCCCATGGGGAGGAATGTTGCAATGAAAGCAACGCATCAGCCCACACACAGACACACACACAGCATTCGAATAAAAGAAAAACAATAAAACTATTCGGCGTGTGTTGTGGTGAAATAAAGAGGCAGATTTTTATTTGTACTGTGATGTAGCCTACTGATAGCTGGATATTGTGCCTGTGTGTCACTGAATCTGTATGTGTGTTTCGTTTATATATCCACACACAGTGTCAATTGATGAATCACGCAATCAGCTAGTCCTGCATGCTCTTGGAGCTTTGAACCTTTCCCAGGCAGCATATTCAAATCAACGCCCAGCCCTAATTATTATGTAGAAAACAGCTGAGCAGCAAAAATGCAAATTACTAGACATAAATACGGTAATTAAACTGTAAAAATAAATGGGACTACAACAAGGCAGCAAACATGCAGGGTGTTCTCCTAAAGAATATATTTGTGTATCTGAGGGCAAATGGGTCAGAGCAGGTGGATTTATACCATAGATATACACTGGATATTGTTCTGGTAGGAATGAGGATGGCTGCTACAAAATGCTTTCATATTTTATCAATCCAGCAACAGACAGATTTTGACAGATGGTCATTTATATTTTTATTTGATTATCAACAAATGTTACCAAATGGGAATGATTTTTTACGAACTATTTAATTCATGAAGCCCACGGTGGACAAGACAAACACAACAAAATCACAAACAAACATCTACATTAACACCTACACAAACAGATTAGAAAAGAAATAAAAGCGATAAAAAATATTATTTAAATATAAACAGTATATACTGCCTGTATACATATATGTAAAATGAACATGAACCTGGAGGGTAGGGGCTACTGACTCACATTTTTTGTGTGTTTGTGTTGTATACTCTATGTATACCAATTTATATCTATGCATACTGTTCATGTATTATGGAAAAGTACTGAAGACTGATATAGAAAAGTGTATAGCTTGGAAGCATACATACATACGGAACCCAATCACGCAGAGTAAGAGTTTTTTAAAAGTTGATCATAAGTTAACTTTTCCAAAGGTAAAGACTCTGTGATTGACAGATCCACATCCTCATAGTTGGACTACAGTTTGAGATCCACTAAGAGACAATATATTCCTTGGCAACATAACCTAAAAACAAGACAATGCTTCTTATTCAGAGTAAAAACGAAACAGACAGACAAATTAAAAAGATATAAAACAGGAGTCATATCAAATTTTAGGTATTTCTCAAACTTCGATTTTCTTTCACACAGATGAAAACTGCAAGTATCAAATGTACAAAGTTTAAAGAAAGAATTGGTCATCTCAATCTTAAAATATGTAGAAAAACATTGAAATATTAGAACTTTTATTGGTATGTCTGCTTAAAATTCAGCTATATAATGTCTTATTATTATCTGTAATTTAAAAAGATCTGACTGGCAGATTACAATTTGCTAAAATCGAGCTCTATCTGTTGACATTTGGGCTTAGAAAGCATGCACAAGTGTAAGCATATGTGTGTGTGTGTGTGTGTGTGTGTGTGTGTGTGTGTAGAACTGACCATGATATGCTGAAGCCCCTGAGGGGATTTGAGCCTCAGACACACTGCCTGACTCAGGTAAGCGTCGACGTCTTCTGTAGACAGTGATTTTACCTAGACACATATGCATGCATGCAGCCCGACACACGCACGCACACATACACACACACACCCACACATACAAGGAAATGTATGGTTAGCCAATCGAAGTTCATCAGTATATGTTTATACCTAATCTGTCCTCACTGTGGGTGCGTTTGTTTTGTCTGCTCTCCGTGCAACAATTCACAGAAACAATGCTAAGTGTAGAAACAAAGCTGCCCACTTGTGTGTACAAAACAAACAAACCCTGAAGCGATTTCAATAGAGGACTGACGAGGGAATGTGAATGCTGCAGTTATCACCCAACAGTAGCTCACAATGCTACTGTTGTCTGTTCGGACGTCTGTCTGGACAGAACAGTGTTACTTGGTAAATGCTGTTGTAAAGGAGGTCTACATTACTAAATTAGCATCTGTTCATCCCGCTGAGCCTGTTTGCTAAAACCGATGCTCACCAGCTCACCAATGTGGTCCCGATTTGTTTTTCTTTTGTCAAGAACCTTTAGTTAATGATGAAGCATCATTGGCCTTTCTTCGCAGACAAATCAGATGGTCTCATTAGCTGTCTATAGCCACTGTACCGACTTTTCTTCTACTCAGTTATTATTCAGGTCTGTGGAAGATGATATTCACCCCATTGTACTGAGATTAAACCTGTTTTTGGCTGCATCTCTTATAACAAATGGCCTCCACTGCAGTCTTAACAGACATCAGGAATCTCAGGAGTGAGCATGGACAGTGGTAAAAGCAAGAAAGGGCCATGACTGTTTCATTAAAGGTTTTGAGCAGTACTGTTACTGTTTCCTATGAATTACAGAGGAGACACTTTGTCATACTGAAATTTGAAGAAACTCATGTAGGAGGCCACCGTAAAACATCATCACTTAGTAAAAATGAACATGAAATATTTTTCATGTTTTCTAACGCTTTTAAAACTGAAGGCAACATTTCAGACTTTCTTACTGCAAACATAATGTCTTGTTAAGGTAGTATTTAAGAGTTAAGTGTTAACTGTTTTTCTAGAAGCAGAGTTTGTGGCTCAGGACATTACTTTCTACTGTATAATATTTGTTTATACTGCACAAATGACGCATGCACCTTTGTCCGAGTGATGTGATCCTGTGATCCCTGTTATGTTGAAGCATAATTTGATGACGTCAAAGCAAAATACACGCTGCCAAAATACAAATCTCTGCTTCTTTCTTGTGCTTTGAAAATTGATCAGGGCTTTAGAGGAATTTGGATCAAAACAAGGCATTACAAAGTTATGAGAGAAGCAACAAAAAGTATATTTAAAATTTACACACAAAATAAGGACAATTGATGTGAGGCCAGTTATGAAATGGCTTTTAAATATTCAAGTCATCCTGACTTTCAAATGATTATCGGGGCGGTTGTTGATACAAGATCAGGGGCTACAAAGACCAGTGTCTGTGGCTAAACTTTGACCTCAGTGGGTGATAATGGCCTCCATCAAGCCATGACAAAACAAAACAGAAAAGACTGTCAACAAGTGATGTTTTAGTTCAAATCACATGTTGACAAAAGAGCTGAATAATTGTTGTATATGTCTTATAGATGTTAATCCCAAATCAAAAGATATCTTGCATGTTTAAGTGTCACTAAATAAATTTGGTCTTTCATTTTGTTTACATTAATCACTAAGTGTAGCTTTACTCATCATACACACTTATCTTGTCAGAAAACTAAATACAAACTAATCCATTGTACCCAATAGTTTTATTTAAAAGCTTAACTCATTCATTTGAAATGAAGCAAAACATCTAGCCTGACCAATGAAAAATAACCAATCACAGAGGAGACGTTATTGTCTTCAAATTCACAGGTGACTTTCATAGTGTCTGGAACAGCCAAAATGACTCAAGAGAAGATTGTATTGTAATAAGTGTTAATATTGAAAAATATTCTAACTCCAGCCAATTAGACGTGTATATTAAGTCTATCATTTTAGGAAGTAACCATTTTTATTTTTTGCCCAAACTGAACAAAATTTGGGGGCATTTTTAATCATTATTCCTGAATTAGTTGATATTTGACAATATTTGGCATATGCAAAATATTTTTTGGCCTGTTATTGGCCTTGTGAGGGATCTCGTGGACACGACAACTTGCCTGGCCTGTACAATTATAGGGGAAACAATGAGATAAAATAAAATCACTACCTGGAGGACGATGTAAGTCACCAGACAGAGGACAGCCAAGAGAGTATCTTCTATCACGCCATACAATTCAGAGAACTCCTGGCAGTCAAAAACCGACAAGAAGGTTGTCAGGCGAAGAGCAGAAACTTCAGAAACCGTACCAAACCATAACAAATCAGGACTGGGCTGGTCACCTACACAGAACACATATAGAGAGATATCATCTGTGTCATTTGGATTAGCTATTGTTGCCGTTCTAACTATAGCTACTATAGCTAATTATTGTGAAATAAGTATTTTGATTTAATCAGTGAAGAAGCTTCAGAAGATGAGCTTTATAGTTGAGTGGCAGGGAAATGTTTTCATTGGCTCCAACCACCAAATAAACAATGATAGCTTGATTGATGAACAATGTGGTTACAGTACATGAGACGGGGACTGGATGGACCAAGTCAGGTTCTTTCAGAGGGTTTCCAGGGTAGACAAACCATTCCCTGATTACTGGAAAATCCAAACTGCTGCCTGTAACAAAACAAATTAATTTTAATTTAAATCAAAAAAACACATGACTTGACAAACCAGACTTGTCGCAAACACTGGATACAAAAACTTTACTTCCAATTTATGTATATAACCTGCATGTGTGTGTATCACTGACCGCAGGTTTGTGTGTTTACCATTACATACATGTTTGTCTTTTGAAATGTTTACACAAGTTATCAGGTGAGATATGAGGGCTCTTACAAGATTTTCTGACTGCATGTATGGTGTTGCCTGTGCTGGCATTTATATTCATGTTAATAAATTTGTGTTGAAGTGTGCAAAACATCTTACAATCCTACCATTGTCCCTTTGCAGCAGTAGACTGTAGATGTGCTGTCTACAGGGCTTATAGACTTGTGCCTGAGGTAGCAACTCAGCATCGTCCTCATCCTCTAAACTGTTACTACATTGAACCACTCCCTCATGCACAACGCAGTAAACCATGAAACCATCTGCAGCAACGTGTTTCTCTCTACATGCCTGTGGAAAACCAAACAATGCAACATTTAGCAAAATTGGCATATGGCTGTCTCAGGACTGAAGAGATTTGTGCAGCACACACATATGGAACAGAATATACCTTCAACATCTGTGGACTAACATAATCCTCCATCATACAGCCAATATGAGAGACTGGGGTTGAGATATCACCATGCTGTAGAGCTTCTTGTACAGGTAGTAAATAGGAGCGAATCCCCCTCTCCAGGAGCTCTCTGTCCACGGATGACAGATTCAGAGATAGAGGAATAAGACCCAACTCTTCCTTCCCTATGGTACACGCAGAGCTCAAAAGTTGGGCTACAGCTCGCACCATCTGCCCCTGGGCAACACCAGAATGTGGTTCAGGGCAGTTTCTCCTTGGAGATGTATAGGAAACAATCAGAAACCAGAGCAAAGAAAACAAAAAAACATACCATACACCAAAAATATACATATCAAGTTGCTTCTTCATTGTTTAACATTAAAGGGGTTCTCCTTTAAGACCTTAATAAAATGGCTCTCTGTCACATCCATGAGAAGAGACTATGCAGACAATGTATACTCAACAATTTTGGTTTGCCAACTCCAGACCGATTTGGTTACAGACTACAAAAACTAAGGATACATTGATTTCTTTGAAATATTATGATAAGAAAGATGAATAATAGTATGTACACAACAGCGAAGAAGCAAGGAAGTGCATGAAAAAGTTATTGTTATGCTATTACTATATAAATATATATATATACTGTATATATATATGTATATATACTGTATATAACAATGGTAAATATTATTTGGAAACTCACAAGAATAAATATTAGACAACACTGTATATAATGACAAAAGACATCAAGCAAAACTCAAGAGACCTGTATGTTGCCATGGCATTGTTCCTGATGTGTTGCATCTGCTCCTCTGAAACTATATCATTACCAAGGAGACAGGCAAGCAGTGGTAATTGGCTAACATGCAGTCCAATGGCCTGGCAGAGGCTTGTTCGCTCGTACAGGACAG
>OMNV01020168.1:0-10616 GCA_900303265.1 Brotula barbata | reverse complement strand
AAGGGGGCACTTAAAAAAAAAAAAAAAAAAAAAAACTAAGTTAATTTTGTCAAAGAGACACAATGACTGAAACACAGTACAAGAAACTGAATAAATTTTGCATTTTTAATATTGAGTGCTAGCTCGTACATGTATAGCTGTAGTTGACCTAGTCCAACCTAGACCTAGACCTTGACCTAGTTTTAATCCAAAGTAATTCAATGCAGTGCAAGGTGGTTTGATCTTATCATAAATTATGTGCTACTGTATGTTGTTTTGACTCTAGTCAAAGCTATCTACAGACTATCAAACTTTGCTGAGACTCTGCAATTTCTCTGTTTTATAGAAAACACAAATAGAACAACATAATGATCTTACAAAACCTGTCATATATGATGAAGTCTGAGTCTTGTCCCAAAATGCCCATGCATCCATGGCTACGGGCATAGTTGGCAATCTCATAGTCAGCCTCCTGTACTGAGCAAAACACTTCTTGGCCCAAAGATCTGCAAATATAACAGACAATGATATATAAGTTGTCACATTTGATACAGAACAGGTTGGCAAATATTGCCAGAAAGACAAAAATATTATCATAAACATTACTAATGATATCCTGACCTGAGGAGAAAAGGTGTGAATGCTGCCAGGCCAGGCGGCAGACAGAAGAGCCCTCCCCCAGGCTGTTCTCCATGGGATTTAATATGACGGAATATTTTAATAATTTCTCCATTCACTCTGCGTCTTCTCTTCACCTTAAGATGGGAGAATATAGATGACATAAATTGAGAATGTTGAATATTGAAAGGTTTAAGTTAAAAACTCAGTATGATTTTCAATACAGAGTGGATGACTTAACAATCCTGCTGTTCCAAAACAAATAAAGTTGATAGGGGAATGAAAGTCTTTCAGTAAAACCTGCCAGATGTGTTTTAAGTAACTGAAATACAGTATATGTCTACTCAGTCTTTTGAAGAAAAAAAGCACTGCTTACCCATTCCAGTCTCTTCTGCTCTTCCACGACTCCATCAAAAAAGAAAACCAATCTAATGTTAGCAGAAGTGAAGGCAGCCACCCAGCTCTCCAGGATGGCCATATACTCCCTCCATTGCCCCCCACATACCCAGTCCTTACACCTGTACCAGTGCCGTAGGCAGGCCATGCCATCCACTACGAGGGTGGGACCTACACATGAATGAAATGCAAATGTAACATAAAGCAGTTCTAGATGCCAGCTTGCTTTGAGTCAATGCACATGCAACAATGTTTGGAATGTCCAGTTTCCTGATTTCTCTATCAACCAAACATGGTTTCAGTTTGAACTGTATCTTCCCCATGGTGCATCCCTGGGACTATTCAATTCTGATAAAGATCTTAGTTCTACGTCTATTCTAAAAAACCCAGAACAGTGTCGTGAGTAGCATAGTTACTTGGAGTGCTGGTTGTGGTTGTATTTTTGGCAACATGATGTCTAGCCAGTTCTCTCAGGTTAACGGTGACACAGGCTTCTGGACAGGAGCGGTCCATAAAATACTGCAGACCTTTCACACCCATTGCTGTGGAGGCGAGAGACAGAGACGGGACAACTTTTAAAGAGTCTGGGTGAAAAACAGTGGGTAACTTTCTGCAATACACGACATCAATTGAAGCTATCACTTAGCCGAGCTAGCTTCCATACACTAAACTCATAAATTCCGGTCCAGCCACGTTTCCTACCCTAACAAGACAACCTCGTGTAATACTTGCTTATATATTCCCATGCGTTACTTTGTCGTTCTGCTTGACACGACTGAAACTTACTTTTAAACCATGCTGTGCACACAAGTAGCAATTATCCGACTTTACCCTTACTTCCTGTGTAGTACGTATTACGTCATGACGTTGCCAAACAAAGCACACGTGACCGGGAGCATGTAGTTGTGTTTACATAATAGTTAATCAGCATGTCGGACAAAAAGTCTATTAAATCACCGCTATCTTTAACTATTAAACATTGGACCGTTGTATATCTTTAATCCAAACACACTTAACCGTTGTATATACTTAAATAGGAGAATCATTTATCGCTGAAAGTGAAATTGCTTACATAATGTAGGTGGTCAAGGTACTCATCGTCGAAAAATAAACAGCACAATACGGCATGAATGAGAATGGAACACTGCGGCTTTATGGGCTAAGTCCTCCCATAAACTCTCCAGGCAAGGATCAGAGACAGGCTAATTGCTCTTCAGGAGAATAGGCTTTTTTGGGGACTTGCAAGCTATTAGGTCTACCTTCAACACAAAGCACCCCCATCCCCTCCATCCTATTGTCCGAGTTGAGCTGGAATAAAAAGGAGAACATATGCTGGCTGTCAGTCCAGCTGTCAGCATCTGTCGCCCCTCAGCCAGATGCTCTGTGGACTCAGGGAAACTCCTCACCCCTCCCAAAAGCTGTTCTTTAACGGAGGGTGGAGTCATGTTGTAAATTACCCACTGTAGAATTATGACCACTGGACTCAAGAAGAACAAACTTATTTCAGATTGAATCAGTACTTGGCCTATAAAGTATCTGGAATCATTTATTTACAGTTGTTCATCTCTTGGCTCACCTGGCTATGATAATATCATCAATTTTACACAAATTTAGGGGCGGTTAGCAAACTACATCTAATTGCAGCTTATGGGACTGTTGCTGCTTTACATGATTATGATTTTGTTCAGCATTCACACTTCGCACCTGATTTGCCCCCGTGGCATTTTCACCTCTTTTCAAACATTACAATGGTTTCTGCAAGAGCTTGTGTCACATCAGCTGTGGATATTTGGTCTGGGAAAGGATTGCTATGAAACCCATCGGCATTGTTGGCAGAAGTTTGTGAAATTGCGAGAGTTTACCAAATAACAGAAATAGCTCTGGCTTTTCAACACAATTTTGTGTTTGCTCATCCCATGATGCAGCAGCAATTTGTTGACTGTTCATGGAGGACCCTTTGAGCTTCCTCCTCCTACAGTGACACTTCCTCCTCTTTTTCTACCTTCTCCTCTTTGTATTCTTGCCTTCTGCCCCCTCTCTTCTTTTCTCCTCCAAACTGTTCTTTCTGACCTCCCCCTTCTCCTGACCAAAGCTTGACTCAGGAGAAACAGAGGCAGATGTTCCAGCAGCACACGACTGCCCTCATCCCAACCCCCAACACCTCCCATTTGTACTGGATCAGCAGTTAACCCCCGGAAAGAATCGGCCATACAAGCACACACACATACACACAGACACAGATACAAAAACACTGCTTCCCAAATCTGTACTGGCTCAACAGTTGTCCAACTGAAAGAGAGAACAAAACACACGCACACACGCACGTACATGTTGCTGTCCAAATCCCCCCAGCAGTCACCCAAGGGTCAGGCCTGGTGTCAGCGTCCAGGGCCGAGGGTCTCTCTGGGCAGCTGGCCTGGTTAATCCTCCTCCAGGCCACTGGTTCTCAAACTAAAGACCAGCAAACCCCAGGGGGGCACAGGACAGAGACCAGGGATTGTGTGATTTGTCTAAAAGTACGCAGAAGACAGGTGTTTATTTTTTTATTACTTTCAAATAATAATCTGCAACTGGTGGTTAGTGGCGAGTGGTGATCAATTGTCTAGACAAGTAGAGAGTAACTGTGAATTTAAGAGCTTTGATAGTGATTATAGTAAACCCCATCAATTTACAGTAAACAAAATTCATTCGTATTTGGGATGGCAGTTAAGCAGAAGCAGGTCTATCTATCTATCTATCTATCTATCTATCTATCTATCTATCAAAAATCCAATATTTCAGCCAGAACCCTTTGCTAATTAAAATACATATTTTTGCCACGCACGTGGGAACTCCGCATAACTGGAATCATAGTTGTTTTGGATTAAACTGCCTTACTAAGTGTGAACTTTAAATTATGTAACTGACCAGACCGAAAGACTGCCATGCTGTAACAACAGCAATAACAACGATAATAACAATACCATTACTATTCAACAATGATATGGTGTGAGCATTTTTGTAAGTGTGTGTGCAAGCGTGTGTCGGTGTGTGTGCATGGTGTGATGGTGATGATATGAGGGTTCCCACGATGGCCATCCATCCATTTACTGGCACACACGTGCACACACACGCACACACACACTAGCCATATGGTGATCTCAAACCCGTTGCATGCCTCCACTGTGATTTGGCCCTGAGACCCACTGAGCAACTAGTAGCCTCACCTACAAAGGCATTCGAGAGAGAGAGAGAGAGAGAGAGAGAGAGAGAAGCCATTTGGTTGTTGGTTGGTGTTTGGTGAGCAGATGGCCGGAGCTCGAGGAGGGGCGTGTCTTGTCCTCGCGACCCTTCACAAATCATACGGCTCTCCCCCGAGGGGCTCGCGACTCGCCGTTCAATAAGAATCAATGGGAATCAATGGGAATTACTTTGCCAGAGAAAGGGATGAATGGGCGGCGGGGCGCGAGACCTCTTCCTTTGTTGTCCCCCTGCGTGTCACTGAGCTCCTGGTCTCACACACACACGCGCGCGCGCGCACACACTCTCCCTCACTCGCTGGCCCACACACGCGCACACGCAGCTTCAGCTACACGCGCACAATAGGAAAGCACTTCAGTTAAACAATCGACCTCCAGTTAAACAATTTCTTAACCTTGCACTCGGGGGGACGCGCGCGCGCACCTACACACGCGCGCGCGCAGATAGAGGAGAGAGGGGAGGGGTTTGTACTTTCTGCACTATTTCCTCAAACAGAATGAAGAGAATCCACGAGCGTAAGTTGTATTTTAAGGGATACCGGCCGTCCTGGGTCTTGGTGTCGCTCTTAGTGGGGAGGGGGGGGGTCACTTTCTATCTCACCATGCTCCTCAGTCACGCTTTGCTGGAGTAATCGGAAAATGTGTGCCATGTCATGGTGATGAATGACTGATAGTATATTGGCCTAATACAGATTGAAAGAGCACCGGGGACCTCTGAGTTGGAATGAGTGTAAATAAAAGGCTTCAAGAGGGGGATTTTACGCCACGCCACGTAGAAGCATTGTAGGGCATTAAAAGGGGGCTGAAATCAACTGGTTAAATGAAATGAGCAGCTCAGAACGGCGTCCTAAAGCTAAACACACATACGGGTATCTGGAAAGACTATGGCAGGCAAGCATAATAGTGTTAAAGCCTTTAAGTTTAAAGGCCTGCCAATCAGCCTGGAGGCTCTAAAGAGCGCACGGTGGACACGCACTGGTACAACCGAGCATTAATTCATCTACATCATGATCCTGAGTGATTTATCCATCTACAGGGTCATCAAACGTCTCTAAAGGTACAACTGGGATGAGTGATAGATACAAGTGTAGTCTGTGATAAGGGATGGAAATAAGTTCTGTTCTCAGCAAAAAGGTCAAGCCCTGCTGCTGTGTGGGTATAGTTCCATGGCACACGGGTCAAATGATGCAACAGTGGATCTACAGTTAGAGCTCTTAGGAACCTTACATACCTCAAACCCACTGTTAATGCATGTGTGTGTATGTTGAAGTGTACAAGAAGTTGTCATTTCTTGCCAGTACTTTGGTTTTTTTGTCTTCTGCAGGTTGAATGGAGGGTTGGATTATTGACATAGTGTCAGCAGGAATCAATCAGCCTGCTCCTCTGACTTATCAACAGCCCCCCACTACCCCCTACCCCCCAGCCTCATCCTCCTTGTAATGACAAGTGTGTGAAATTGTACATAATTGTTCCACCTCTTTACTGATAGCGTGCTTGCACACTGTTGTGAAGCTATAGGAGCGCTGAATTTAATGTTCAATCATTTTCTGATTAAACATTAAAGCAGGCATAGTCATGTTAGACCCATGATGGTTTTACTGCAACTCTATGTATAAACTGGGCCAGTTTCAAATTTGAAATTATACATATACAAACGTCCACCCAGCTTGTGTTACCGTTAAAACCCATGTCAACAAGTGTGATTTCTGTGTGTAGATACACACATGCAGATGTGGTGGAGTCAGCAGCCTTAACTGCGATGCTTCCCTGTACATGTAAGTGTTTTTCCGAGAGCTCATTACCCTTGGTTGGAATTCCGCCTATTTTTTTCCTGTGATAGCAGAATGTTCAAGTAAATGTGATGTTTATATAGTATCCTGAAATGTACTATAAAATACTATTGAGTCTCTCTCTCTCTCTCTGTTTCTCTCTCTCTCTCTCTGGTGCTGTATTATTGTTAAAGAGCAGGTGCTGCCGGCCCAATTACCATACAGCTGAAAGCACAAAGAAAAAAAACTTTACTCCCTCCGTCCCCCCTCCTCCCCCATCCTCCTCCTCCTCATCACAAAGTCCCTTAATGACAGCCACGCGAGTGACACACCACCAAGCCTTTTACAGCCTCTACCAAAGAGCAAGTCCAGGAAATACACGCGCAATAGGGTAAATGTACTACAGGTACAGAAGCCAGCAGGCGCGGCGCGTACTTTGGTGCGCGTTTACTCCATCGGTTTCCATTTCGTTTCAAAGACAAAGTTGGTCTGAAACGTGAATGTGAAAGAGTAAAGCAAATATAAGACAGGGTTTTATTCGTGCGTTAAGCTTCACTGGTGTTGTTTAGTGACAAAGAGCAGACATTTGCTCATAGTTTTTCCACTGTACTCCAAAGGAAACATGAACTTCGAGTTGAGACAGTATAACATACTTGTAGTAAATGGGCGTAAAAAAAGATGATTCGATCTGGTTTTGTCTGACAAAGCATCTATTTGTTCACAACCACGGCCAGCATGAAAGCACCGGTGACAATAAGAAGGCACAGGCCATCAACCGGTTTATTTATTGGAAAATGACAGATAACATTTACGCGTGTGGAATAATAATAAGAGGAGGAATTAAGGCGCATGACCTATATCCTGAAATAAAGACAGACGGACAAATCGAACTGTTTTTGGGCTGTGAAACTCTCGGTTGGGGTTACACCATTGGAATGTGGCCGAGCAGATGGTCGCTGTTCGCAGTTGGGACGACCGGCTGGCCGGCTGGCCCGGATAAACCATAGGCCAAACTTACATCATGACCCTTAATGTGAGGAGAAGCTACTGGATCGGTTGCTGCATAAAACATTTGATGCGGACGTGGAGGATTTCGTGTCGAGGTTAAAGAATTTATCGGCATGTAAATGCGCCCTGTGTGTTTTTTTGTTGCGGAGGAGGGAGGCATCAGTGGGAAGCAAGGGGTTGTTGCACATTTAACAGCTCACTAGCCATTTGGTCTGTCCCTTTGAGAGAAAGAGAGGAGGGGGGCGGGTTTTGGAAAAGTTGTGCGCACCCCCCCATCTCCCCCCCTCCTCCCCCCTTTCTTTGTGGTGGCCCCGGGGCGGACTTGTGGTGGTGGTGGAGGGAGGGGAAGAAGAGGAGCAGAGGGGCTCATTTGCATCTTATTACACTGCGCCTGCTGGCCCGGTATAAAACTCTGAGCAGGACTAGAGAGCCATCAGACACACGCACAGTGAGAGAGGAGTGACTAGAAAAGTTGTGTTATGCGTTCAAGATCGACATACCATTACCATCATCTGGACAAAAATAACAAACAAGGCAATTAAGAGCTGCGTCTTTCTCCTGTGCGTCGTTTGATTGGAATTAAATCTTTAACACCGGGAATTTCATCCACGTTTCTCCAAGGGATCCATCTGTTGGGGATTACTTTACTGTGAACTTTTCTTTCTGTGCTTCGTATGGGAAACAGAGGGGCAGAAGACGCACCTCAGGAGCAGTCCCTCTGAGTCCATCCTGCGCGTCACCGGCTGAGACATAACGGAACGCTTTTGGAACTTTCTCCATGATTATTTGAGCCGGGCAGCACAGACCAGTGGAGCTTTCACTGCTTGTTGAAGGGCTGTCAACACAATGGGACGCATGTGTGTGCTCCTGGTGGTCACTCTCTCTCTTCTCACCTGTCAGGTATGCCCAAAATAGCACTCATAGTAATGAAATATGTCGAATTAACACTAAACAGCCCCACACACAGTTTGTTGGCTTCACGCTAGAAGATTCTTTTATCCCAAACCCTTTATTTTATTCTCACCTGTGTTGTTGCCTTCTAGGTGTTGTGCTCCGGAATGTTTGAGTTGAAGCTGCAGGAGTTTCTCAATAAGAAAGGGGTGCCGGGGAACGCAAACTGTTGCCCCGGAGGCTCGGCTCTAACGCAGGGATACCAGCAGTGCGAATGCAAGACTTTCTTCCGAATCTGCCTGAAGCACTATCAGGCCAGCGTCTCCCCAGAGCCCCCCTGCACCTACGGCGGGGCCGTGACTCCCGTCCTCGGCTCCAACTCCTTCCAAGTGCCGGAGACCAACGCGGACAGCTTCACCAACCCGATCCGCTTCCCGTTCGGCTTCACGTGGCCGGTAAGTTTGGACACACCGGGGTCAGCACTGACTTTATCATGTGTGTGTGACACCTTCCCACTGAAGATCAAGAATGAATTCACTTTAAAGTACTTGATTGATTCATAATCTCGATTTTACTGGCTTGGGCGAATATAAAAGGAAACATTTAGGATTTTCTGTGGAAAAATATGGCAGATTTATCTCCGTGGCATACATTACTTTAAAAGAATGCATAACACAACAGATGCCCCCATACTTAACACTTGTGAGGGTCTTTGTCAGCACCGTGTGAGAGGGGCTATTGTAGTATTCCTGCGCTGTTGGGTAGGATAAAACGGGGAGACGGAGTGGGGGGAGAGGGGCGGGGGTCCTCAGTGTTTTCACCAAACGCTCCTCTTCTCCACCAGGCGCGGTGGGAAATTTAACATCCTCCGAGTTGGCACATCATTGGCAGCGCAGCGTGAAATTCCGCCTCGTTTAGTTTTACGGCGGTGTCAGAGTGTGATAGTAGCAGGGGTTTGAAAAGGGAGCAGGTAGTAGCCCCTTATTAGGCCCCTAATCAACACGGGAATTAGGCTGTGAAGTTTATTGGGAGGCCTCATAATGGCTCTCTGTGAAGGGAGGGAGGGAAGGAGGGAGGGAGGCATCCAGGCTGAGCAGCTGTTGACTCTCTCTCTTTCTCTCTCTCTCTTCCTCTCTCTCCTCAGGGAACGTTTTCACTGATCATTGAAGCTCTACACACTGACTCCCTGGACGACCTGACAACAGGTGGGTGACCAGCAGACATCCAGAGAAACAGAAATGCAGCCAGAGGGTTCATAAAGCCCTTAATGTTTTTCACCAACACACTGGCTCGGCCACTACAACATTATGCTGACTCATACATTTTTATTATTCAACTGAATCATGGTTTTATGTCATGTGATGTGTGTCGAAACCTGTCGTTACCATGAAATTCCATGTTGTGAAAATAATTTGGGTAATATAAATTCAAAATATTTTTCAATATAGTAGCTAAGGTGTGTGTTGATGCTTGGTTTTGTTTTGAAGTTTTCCTCATCATCACGTGTAGAATACGTGGCTCATTTTTTGCCAAATGCTAGTTTTATGTTTAACCCTAGTGAACCCTAATTGACCTTGTTATCACTGTACTACTCATAACTTCCACTATAATAATGTCTGCATATGCTGTTGCATTTTACATTTTACTGTCTCTATGTTTTGCTGTAAAATGTGAAGAATTACTGTAAGCAAACGAGTCTTATGTTAATGATATTAGAAAAATCATAGACCAAAAATTCACACAAAGTGCGTGTGACATTTTGTCACCCTTTCTTATCCATTATCATGAAGGAAGAGACAAACAAAACAAATGATTATTCCTGTTGGACATCATCATAACACTCACAATAATAACACATGACAAATAACAGCTGTTTTGTCGACTCCTTCAGACAACCCAGAGCGCCTGATCAGCAGGATCACCACTCAGCGTCACCTAACGGTGGGTGAAGAATGGTCCAGGGACATGCAGATATCTGGCAGGACAGAACTGCGATACTCCTACCGCTTCCTGTGCGATGAGCACTACTATGGCGAAGGATGTTCTGTCTTCTGCCGCCCCAGAGACGACGCCTTCGGACACTTCACCTGTGGCGAGCGTGGAGAGATCATATGCAACTCAGGCTGGAAGGGACAGTACTGCACTGAACGTAAGTAGTAGAGGGATTGTGCAACAGTCTTACTCTGTCATTCAGGTGAAGACAAATGGGAAAAGACGTAAGAAAAGACGTTAGTTTAATTATAAATGCACTAACTTTTGAATGTGGCAGACATGTGGCACACTTATGCGTATGATCTTTATAATGGCTTTGGTTTATTAGCAGCTAATGCAAATTTATGGTGCTACAAAATTGGGAGAGTTTTTTTAAATGAAACTGCCATAAAAATGCCAAAACATATGTGATGTTTTATAGTTCCATTTCCCCCACAGTCACTTGCCAATCTTTATTGTTTAGAGACTTTTCCACCTCCTAATGCGGGGCCCGTGTGCAACAGGCGTCAGTTAGTTAGCCCATAGCACCAGGGGCCTCCATTCTAATGAGCCGCAGTGGCTCCTCAGTAATTCACACGCCGCGTGCCTTCCATTAGACCACTGGGGCCTCCTTGCCCCAACCCTCCTCCCCGATTGGCCGAGTAGGGGTCCTGTATTGTTGTGACTTGGGTTGGTGATTGGCCGAGCGGGATTGTGTATTGTTGTGAAGGGGGCAGCTGCTCGG